>LPNX010067090.1:272336-299062 GCA_001517045.1 Pseudotsuga menziesii
ACCAGAGCAAACACCATCCTTGCAAGATACCAGCGGAAGACCAGTCACCATATTTTCTTTACATAGTTGTTGCAATGAAGCGATAATTTAAGTGACCAAATCGCTCATGCCAAAGTTTGCTCAAGTTATCACTATGAGCAACAAAAACTGAAGGAAAAGGTGATGACCCAAAGTTGTTAAATTTGTACAACCTGGTAATATCATCAACAGTTCCAGTAGCAAGGACATTTTGAGGATTTTTAAAATCCTTGATTACAACTTGGTGAGGTGTAAACATCACAGTTTTACCTTCACCTGAATGAGTAATTTGATAGACTGATAACAAATTGCAGGAAATTTTTGGAACACATAGTACATCACTGAAATGACCATTCTCTACTGGAACTGTTCCAGATCCTACAACACTTAGAGATCTATCATCACCAACAAATATTTGTTTGGTGTTACATTCATGCATAGTAGAAAAGATGGATTTATCCTTAGCCATATGATAAGATGCTCCAGAATCAATGAGCCGTTCATTTGAAGTAGAAGAAGAAGATGCAATATAAGAGTAACCAGAAGCACAAAGTGCATGTCCATGAGAGGTAGATTCTGAAGACGAATCTAGGATGATGTGGTGCTTCTTCATTGCTACTTCTAAGGCTGCCATCTTCTTAAAACATTTAGATTCATCATGATTATCTTTCCCACAAAAATTGCAATGACGCTCAGTCTTCTTTCCTTTTTGCTTGAATCCTTTGTCATTTTTTGAAGAAGGAGCTGACTGAGAGGGTTTGGGACCCTTGTTGTTTTGCTTATTATTGCGAAAATTTTGTTTCTTGGGAGGCTTGGACTTTTCTTTCTGTTGGGACAATAAGGCATTCCCAGATGTATCTGCATTGTTAATTATTCCAAGATGAATGAGCTTATCTTGCTCTCTAATTAAGGAATCACAAAAGGATTCAAGACTATGATCTATATAGTTGGCTGCAATCAAGAATTCTTTCATGGAGTAGAATGTAGATACAAAAACAGAATATGCAGGTCCAAGTTTGGAAAGAATATGATAAATACATTGTTTGTCTTCTTTCTTAATCTTGCATTCTGCACATAATAGTCTAAGAGTTTTATACTTAGATAAATAGTCTTGAATGCAAGAAAAATCATTGGGATTCAAGGAAAGCAACTCATTCTCAAGTTGATGACCCCGAATTTCATTGTGTTTACCAAACACAGATTCCAACTTTTCTCATGCTTTATCAGGTTCATCAATGCCAAATATGTGGAATCGCAAATCAATAGAGATTGACATCTCAATCAATCCATGAGCTTCATCGCATCTATTTTCCCATTTAATTTTCTTATCATCCTCAGTGGGTTCTGTTTCTTTCCCTGAGGTTATCCTGAAAAGTCCCCTACTTCGCATAACATCCTCCATACGAGATTTCCATGAGAAATAGTTAGAACTTGTAAGTATAATATCACAAGGGGCGGCCATATTGTAAAATAATGGCTGAAAAAATAGAAACTAACTATCTGGATGCAAAGAGCTCGAAAAAATATGCGGTTTTAAAAGAAACGGCACTTAAAACGGATTCCGGATGATGAAGTTATGCTTGATCAAAGGAAATGTTGAAGATGTCCCCAATAGTGACGTGGCAGATATTAACTTGACCAACTAAAAAAAAGAACCCCCCTCTTCCAAAAATCAACCTTTGACAATCACTTTACAATAAAGTTGCTTTGAAGTGAATCACTTTTGTAGAATAAGTGAGGTTCACTTTTACAATAATATACTTTTAAATAGTGCGGCAATAAATTAAAAGACTTAAGTGACTCACTTTTATTTTATTTTATTAATGTGAGATGCACTTTTACAATAAAGTAACTTGAAAATAGAAATTGCATGCACTAAAAAGTAGCTTGATAAGATTTGAACTCAAGACTTATCAAGGTGTAAAGCAACTTTGGACCAAGTGAGCTAAGTTTAAAATGTACGTAAAAGTATGGAAAGAGGAAGGGGTTTTTTTTTTTTTTAACTCTTCTCTCTCGTTTTCCGTGCTTGCTTTCTTTTCCCGCAAATCACAAAAAAAATGAAAAACAAAAACAAAAAAAATCTTTTTCCACACAATGGGGTTAGATCTTGGTTAGCTTACCCGGAAAGTCTACATTTCCAAGTTTTCTCGTTGTTTCTTATTTGCCGTGATCACACAAGGTGCACAGCAAAGAGCATACGTAACCGAGAAGACAAGAAAAAAACTTTCCCTCACTGTTTCTGATTCGCCGCGATCGCGCAAATTGCATGGAAAAGAGCATACGCAGCCAGGGAAGACAACAATCCAAGACTAAAACAAAAAGATCTAATAATAAAACTGATAAAATATGAGAGATTTAAAAAAACAAATCCGTCACTGTAACATTATACCTTCAGATTTGCCGAAATGGGTGTTTCTGGAGCAAACGGAAACGGTTTTCGGTGAAACGAAAACTATTTCCAAATGGAAATGATACTCCGGACACAATGGAATAGCTCCTATAGGCCAAAAATGCATAGAAAATCCAAAAACCAGAAACCCTTTCAAAGTTTCGGCAACACCGGTTCCAGATCTTGATCAAAACCGAAAGCGGCTCTTCATAAAAGCTCTGATACCATGTTAGGGTACACAGGGTACTCCCAAAGGACCAAACACCAAGAACAACCGCTTCACACAAACAGATCACGGATCAATACACTAATGTTTGTCACGTGGTTAAAACCCTCGAGAGGGAAACAGTCCACGGCCCCGGCCAAATAGCTACTCAAAGCAATTTATTATGCAAAAGAAAGAAAGTTACATGAGCTTCTCATAATCGATCAACTAGCCAAGGACCCTCTATGCTCTTTAAATAGAGATCATAGACCAATCAGGTGTTAAGCCACGGATCAATGGTAGGTATGATCTAAGAGAAGTTGAACCATCGGATCACTCTATGTCTAGAACATATCGTGACCGTCGGATTAGAATATTTACAAATGCATACTAATGCATACTAAATAAACACACTTTTACCTAACATATATATTACACAAGTTGATCTTAACTAACTCCTAAGTGTCTAAATATCCTAACACTTTCCTAGTCTTCAATGAAATCTAAATAAGGCCAGAACTTGTCAGCTTCTATAATGATCTGATCCCAGATCAAATGTCTAGCACCTTGCAAGGCAAGTTTACCGACCACCTATTGGCTTAACTTGGCATTTTGTTGAATCAGTCCTTGGAATTTCTCTTCTATATTTTCTCTTCCTTGTCTCTCTTTGATTTTTTCTTTTTCTAGTTCCTCGATCTGTTGTTTTAGTTTAATAAGCTCTGTATCTTTCAGGCCTATCTGGGACATTGCTCTAGAGAGAGAACTAGTATCTATCTCCCTAGCTACACCTGTGGATTGAATTGCACTCTCCGCACTTCTTCCTTGAAGCTCCTTTTCCTTCATTGCTAATCTAGCTTTTAATTCCGCATCGCTTTTCTTCAAAAGCTGGATGTTTGCTTCCCACTGCCTTTCCTTTTCTTCGAGCTTTAGTAGCTTTGCTTTGCAGTCGGTAAGATCAGCATTCAATGTCTATTTTTCTCTTCCAAAATCAGCCAATTCTTCTGCTTGGACGAGCTAGGTAGCAGGGATTTTCAACTTCTTTTTTAGGGTATGGATCTCCTTCTCCTTATCATCAAGCAATTTCTAAGCCAAAACGCATTTATGTGCCGGTCCTTCTATTTGCATTGCTTCACTCTGTAAATTGTTGATTTGGGCTTTGAGTGCTTTGTTCTCCACTCTTACCTTCCTTAAAAGGTTTAAAGTTTTTGCTTTACTTTCCTCCAGCTTGGACATCTGTATGGTAGCCTTAAGCAGTCTGGCATTCAATATATTCCCAGTCTCTTTGTTGAGGTGTATTATGTTAGTAGTGGGAACCTTTGAGAGGTTCACACTGACCTCTGACACCTTGTTCCCCATTGCCAAGGCTAAGCTAAGGGTGTCAGTGGCATGATCTCTTACAGTTTTCAGCGCCACATTGGGGTAAGGCAACCGCGCTGCCTCACTATATAGTTATGTTGTCTCCTTAAAAGTTTTATCAGCCCTCTCTTAGTAAGATCCTAGCTAGTCCTCTTTGGATGCATGCTTGTTTGGAGTCTGCTCATCAAATACATACTCTTGTATTTGCAATTCGGCTGTCTTGGGCTCTTCCTGTTGCTGTTCTTTCACTAAATTCTTCTTCTTCACTTGTCCCTTTGCATGGCCCCTTTTAACCTACACTAACTACTGCCCCCGTTCTATTTTCTGTCTTTTGGGCATGCTGGCCGTGTCCACTTCTTCAGTGTCCATGGGCTCCGGACCCCCTCTTTTTATTGAACTCGTTGAATATCTAACTAGTGATGAGACTCCTCCAGCTATTGCAACTACTTTAGCCAATTCTCTTTTGGGAGAAGCTATCCCCAGCAGCTGTGAGCCAGTGCTTTGCTCTATGCTGGTATCCATCGGGGCAGGATTAGGGAAATCATCCCAGTTTGCTGCTTCTTTGAGTCCAGGTATTTCAGTGTGTTCAAAAGGCCTACATTTGTGATCTTTCCTTCTTTTGGAAATTATCTGGTGAGGGTAGTAATTTATCGCTTGTCCCAGAGAAAACTCCATGCCTCTGAGTAAGTTGGTAACTAGGGGCAAAGCAGCTCTACTCCTAAATGTGTATGGTCTCACTTCCCATGGGAAAATCAAATTCGAGCTTTTCTTAAAGTTTAAGAAGTGCTCTTCTTCAACAATGAGTCGTTGCCGGATCAATTCCAGGGAGAAAACCCTGGCAGTTAGAAAAGCTGGCAGAATGTAGGGTGGATGCATGAAGCCATATAACCTTATGGTCGTTCTAAATTCTGTGAGGAACCAGTCCCCTATCTTCTTGATATTTGGCAGCTGCAGCATTTGCCTCACCTCAAGAAACACCCTAGGTAACCTTTCTTGAAAGAATAGGTCATATATTTCAGCCATCAATTGGTTCATGAATTTACAGCAGTCCGTGGCCATATCAGCAGTGATTTCCAGTTCTGGTACTTGTAGGTCTTCTTCATTATAAGCTATAAGCATCCTCAGCAAAAAGGACTGGAATCTGAACACTCTATTGCCGTGGAAATTTGATAACTGAGAACGAATGTTCTCGGCTAGGAACTCATCAAACTTAAGGAAGCAATACTAAAAGGATTGTCCAGGCAATTCAGGTTTAGTCGGACGAGTACTCAAGATGAACAAAAGACTTAACAATGACTTTGTGACATAAGCGTCGGTATCTAGACCTAGAAACTAACTAGCCAGGGATATACACCACTGAGTTTCTTCATTGAATTGGTTGAGCTCAATAGGGTAAGACAGGTTGATGGGTTCACCATTAGGTTTAGAACAAGCTTTCAGGAAGGTTCCTTTACTTCCGTCTGTATACTCTCTGAAACAACGTATAATATTTTCTTCCTAGTAGTCTTGGGATATATGGACAAATTTGTTTGGGATATGCAGGGTTTTGCGGATGATGGAAGCCTAGACTAAACAAAGGATTTTAGACTTTGATTTATTCATAATGACACCTTCAGCAACAGAGAAATTGTCTGCACACCATTCGACAAACTCAGTGCAATGGGGGGTTTGGCCAACGGAGAAGAAATGGAAGAAGGATTTAAAAACACCGCGGGTATCTCCACCTTGGTCCTTAAGGATTTCCAATTTGCCTTTGGCAGTTTCAATGGCTTCTCCCACCATAATGGTATCAAAAATATCAGCATTCTCATCTACCAGACTTTCTTCTACCCTTCAACATGTGGCCTCAGGTTATACATCATCTCTCACCCTTACCACTTCTACCGCTCCTATTACATCCATTTTTAAATAGCACTGAGAGGGTATCAGGGGCCTACCTTGTTCTATGGAAAATTTTCCTGGTTGGTCCGTGCTGGCACTCTGTATGTGGTTGGATATTCAATGGCTTCGAGGTTTCAAAAAAGACAAACCTTTGCAACTTCATGTGGAACCCTTTATAGCTTTTCACACAACATAACCTTTGTGCCCTTCCCAAGCGGCTTGCACCATAGATATTACTCTTGGTGATCTGAACCGTAGGTATGTGAGATTCTTTATGCTACATCTTTCCTTACCTTGCATGTGTGCAGCTTAGCCGTCGATTAAGATCGACTTTCTTCACAACCGTTGATCTGAGCGGACCCTACCATTCTTTGCGAAGTGAGGTTCTGGTCCCCTCCGTGCTAATTAAGATTATGAAATGAACTATGACCGTTGATCTCCCTCCGCTCTCATAGTGGCTTCGATCTAAGTGGCCCGTACCACTTTTCACAATTCGAAATAGCTGATGCATCCTTGCTAATATGGTATGCGAAATCAATTTCAACTGTGGATCTTCTTGGATCCCATTCTCGACCATTAGATGCCTCCATCCTTTAACCTATTTCACAATCTGGAAAAGTGGCTTTGTCCAGGCATGTTTACCGTGCAAAATTTTTTGAAGCCGTTGATCTGCCATCTAATCAATCTCAACCTTCGATCATGATTCTCATTTAATGCCTTCATCATATCTGACGTTCTCTTCTTTACCTTGCATCTCCAATCCACAGACTGTCTTGCTGCTTTCGACATTCACCACCAAGGCTTATTCCAGTGGCTGAATGATATCTTATATATGTCGTCAGCTCCTTCTGCAAACACTAAGCTACCTTCCCAACACCTCTCGACAAGGCTAAAATTCCCATGTATCTCATATGACCAAAAAAATTAACAGAGTGTTAACATAACCTTTGAAGAAGAAATGGCTATCCGAAAAAGGAAGAGGATCATATATGGATATCAATGACGATGAAGAGATGAGATCATCTCCCCTCCAAACATTAAGAGGGAGTCTGAAGAAATGAATAAACCAATCAGTTCCATTGATCCAGTTGTGCAAGATGATGCTCCCATAGATATGGCAGTAAACTGGAAAAGACCCAGATGGGCACAACAGATTTTGCAGAATGAAGAGGAGCATGAAGTCCTGCATGGAGTAGATGGGAGGGAAAATTTGTTGCCAAAGGGCTCTCTCAGAAAGAGGGAGTCGATTATGATGAGACATTTTCTCCTATGGCTCAATATGCTTCCATCAGATCGGTTATTGCTATTTCATCTATGGGATGGAAGTTGTATCAGATGGATGCCAAGATAGCCTTTCTCAATGATATTATTGACACATTATTTCTTAGGATTAGGAGTATGATAAAGGCAGAAGAATATTTTCCTAGGTCAAGGAAATTACACCATGGATATGCTGAAGAGATTCAGAATGTTGGACTGCAAGTCCATAGCTACTCCGATGGATGCAATTTTGAAAAAGCTGAGGGATTCTGCTTCAGATTCAAATTTTATTGATCCCACCATGTATCGTCGGTTGATTGGGTCCTTGATGTATCTGACGAACACTAGACCAGACATTTGTTTTGTTGTGAATGCTCTCAGTCAGTTCATGTGCGAACCGAGGTAGATTCACTGGATTGCTACAAAACATGTACTCAGATACTTATGTGGCACTATGGGATATGATCTATGATATGAATTAGATTGTGGCTTAAGATTGCAAGGGTTTATAGACTCAAATTGGTCTGGATGCAGTACAGATAGGAAGAGCATCTCAGGATGTTGTTTTTAGTTTGATTTCTATAGTGATTTCCTAGTACAATAGGAAGCATAACTCAGCAGCTCTCAGTACTGCAGAGACCGAGTATATGACTGCTAGTTCAGCATCCAGGGAAGCAGTTTGGCTTTGTAAAATTCTTGCAAGTTTGTTGTCTAGATTCTAGAGCCAACCTTGATTCACTGAGATAACCATAGTTGTGTGCAGATGTCAGTGAATCCTGTATTTCATGACAAGTCAAAGCACATAGAGACTCAGTATCACTTCATACATGATATGGTGCAGAAAGGTGTGGTCAAGCTCCACTATATGTCGACAGATGACCAAACTGCAGATGTTCACACCAAACCTCTTCCCAGTATGAAGCTTGAATACCTTTGCAGAATACTTGGGGTAGAAGGGAACGTATCCCTCCTTGAGAGGGAGAGATGACTGAGAGATATTTACCATACTTTCACCCAGATACCTCTACTCATCCAGGGTCTTAGCCAGGTATGGGAGAAATCCCATTAGCATATGAGACAGATAAGTAGTAGAAGGTTGGGTTCACCCATGTACCTCTGCTCGTCCAGGGTCTTAGCCATGTATGGGAGGAATCCCATTAGCAGATGAGACAGGAAGGTAGTAGATGGTCGAGTTCACCCAAGTACCTCTACTCGTCCAGGGTCTCATCCAAGTATGGGAGGAATCCCATCGGCATATGAGACGGACATGTAGTAGATGGTCAGGTTCACACAGGTGCCTCTTCTCATCTAGGTGCTCAACCTGGTATGGGAGTAATCCCATCAGCAGATGAGTCCGACAGGTAGTAGATGGTGGTGTGATTGCACAGGTACCTTTACTTGTTCAGGTTCTCAGCCGGGTATGGGAGTACCCCATTGGCAGATGAGACGAATAGGTAGTAGACAGTCATGCACGTGTGCTCATCTAGGATCTCTAGATAGGGATGGAATCATTCCATCGATAGTAGAGATGGATAGGTATCAAAATATTCTCTCTCAGACATCCCAATAGAACAAATTTATAAAGACAACCATCAGTATGTTTAGAGATGATGGAGGCAGTATAGATGTACAGATGAAACCCATATGATGATGATGTTAATGAAGACCAAAGAATATCTTCCTTGTTGAGAGGGAGTGTTGGAGTTTGTGCAACTTCATAAGCTATTCTTATTTTCCTCCTTTGGGAGTTGAACTTTTTGTAATTATTCATCTAAACCATAGAAAGAACAATGTAATCCTTAGGGAGAAAAGGCAGCAATAAAATAATAAAATATAAAATTATTTATTGCACCTCCAAGTGAAGTCGGCCCCATTTATTTTCTGGGTGGAAAAACAGTATAAATAGAAGGCGCCCCCCTCATTTTAGCACACAACAGCAACACAGCAGCTACACAATAGTTCGCAGTTTTTTGGGAAAGACAACAGCTACATAACAACCCAGAAGTAAACTGATTTTCAGGGTTTCATATTTTGAAGGAATTTCCATATTTTTTCTCTTTCTTTCTTCATTGTACTATGATCTCATAATTATCATCTCTAGATGAAGGTTGCTGGGTTTTTTCCCAATTGGGTTTCCTAGGTGAAAATACTTGTGTTATTATTATGTGCTTTGTCTATATTCTAGTGATCCTACTGATAAATGCAATTAATATCTACTGCTATAATTTATAAGAAAATCTAGCATTAGCCTCATATCCCTATGGTTCTGGAACATCTCTAGTAATAAACTGATCCAAGTCATTTTCTTCAAGGATCAAGGATATTCTGTACTTCCATGCCCGAAATTTATCATCACCTCCAAGCTTGTCCTCAAGTTGAGTATGGTGAGTCATATTTTCAAAATGAGAACCTTAAATGGAAATGGTAAAGGTTTGGATCTTACTGATTTGAGGTGTCTGACAAGGTTCCAGAGCGGGTTTACCTAGGGTTTGTCATAGAAACCCTAATTTTCCAAAATTGGAGTTTGGGAATTATGTTTGGACAACAAGATGTGCCTCCTTGAGGTAAGTTTCTCAACTAGGTCACTTTCTAAAAACTGAGGTGGGAATCCTCCGATACTTGATGCCCTAGTTCCTCCCAGCACTAGTGACAAGGTAAAAAATGAAACTTCTATGATTCAGAAATTGTCTCGACTAAAATATGTGCCCTATTGAGGCGAGTTAGCCTAGCCCTCTTTACTTGATGATCTGTGGAGATAACACCTTCAACTAGAAAGCCGTAGGTCCCTTAGATGCATAGTGCCTTCTTTCAGAGAGGCTCTGATACCATGTTAGTTTTTCTTAAGATCTGATTAGATTATATAAGATATTTATCTGAAAGAATAACGAGTACATCAAGATGCATAATATATAAAAGATACATGAGACACAAATATTTTCACTGGGGAAACCATAAAGGAGAAAACCCCGCAAACTTTCTCAAAATAGTAAGATGAAAAAAGTAGTAATAAGAAGTATTTAGCAGCTATCTATCTCTCCTCCTCTGATTGTCTCTCCCTCTCTCATGCGAACTTGAGAGTGTGAGGTGTGTATAAATGATGGAGAGCGCCTTCCTATTTATACCCTTTCAAGTCATTGACCAAACATAAGACTTGAGCCTACATGTATTCTCACATAGGGCCCACTTCTCCTAGAGAGACTACAAGTACATATTACATGATGTTACACTAGGGACTATTGCCCCAACTTAGAACGAGGTTGTACCTCAAGGTATAGACATAATTTAGACATCTTGTAAAGGGGTAACACACATCCCCAATGGGGGTACAACAACATACAATGATAATATACATTCTAATATCTTTCGAAGATACAAATACATCAACAAACAATGGTATTTCCCCATGGTATTGCATGTGAGGAAGCATACTTAAAGGCTTGAGTAACTCCATTTTAGATGAACTATGAGTGGTTGGTGATGGAAATTTAGTCGTTCCTTAGCCATATTGGTTAAGGGTAATAAAACTATTGTTGATGGTTTTCTTGGTTTTGGTTTCCAAGGTAAAAACATTCTTCTGCATTATGTGTTCTTGCTTATTATTACTTATTATGCATTTTATTTCCTAACAATTGGTATCAGATCTAGAAAGAGTGGTATGATTATTGGAGCCATAGAGAGAGCATTTGGAATGAACTCTCGAGCTAGGAAAGGACATATAGTCATAATGGTACATGAAAAAGATTGCATGGCATCGATCTATATGAAGCATTAGCATAAGGACATGAAAGATAGAGGAAGATGTACTTGTATCACTATAGTATAAGAAAAAAATTATGGACTTTGATTTAACCACAATGTAAATGGGCATACATGTGTAAGAATTGTTTAGGCATGTGTACCCCTTGTTTATTAGGTCACCTATGAAAAATCTAGATGTAAATTTAGGTAGACTGAAGAGGGGACATGTTTTATTCTTAAAAACCCGGTTAAATTTTTTGAGTGGGGTTGGTATTTACCCCATGCCAAGTTTAAAGGGGGGAATGTAAGGTTAATATTGACTCGGTTAAAGAATCAAACATGGGATTACCATTGGTGGTTTACAAGCCCGTGGTTTTGGGTAAACTATGGCATTTTCTCATGGTATTACATGTGAGTAATTACACTTGAAGGATTAATTAATTGCATTGTAGATAGCCCATGAATGGAAGGTGATGGCTATATTGGGCATGCCTTGGTTGGATTGGTCAAGAGTAATAAATATATTGTTGTTGGTTTTCCCAATTTGGGTTTCAAGGGTAAAAATATTCTTCTTCATTGTGGGTGTTTTCTTTTTATTACTTATTATGTATTTTATTTCTTAATGTACCACATCATACAACACTTGTATATGGAATTTCACTTCCACATACATTTGGGTATATTTAAAGTCCCACATACAACTAGAAACCAACTTTAGATAATCTAATATACTATCTTGTTATTATAGTGGCACCGAGAAAATCACTTTAGAATATTACTCTCTAGTACCTGGTTAGTTGAGGAGTATGACTAAGGACAATATTGAGCCACCTTATTTAGTGCCCTAAGATATTGGGTCGAGTACTATTGTTTGGATCATGTATGCAAATTACGGAGTTATAACACTTGGCACTCCTTTTTCCATAAGAACCTAGAGAACCTATTCTTAATGATCATACAACAAAATTACTTTATATTTGCACCTAAATGTATTTGGTAATTTTGTTAGTGCAGTAATATTCAACAAGGAGTAATACTTCGATGAACATAAACAAATAAATAAAAATAAAAAATAAAAATCCTATGATTTGTCGACACCATTATGGGGACTTATCTCCATCCTTGCATTGTGTTGATCATGTTGGTATACATCTATAACAACAATTTTTGTGTGGAGCCAAAAAGTACAACAATGGTGGTACATATCAAAAGAATCCTCTTTAGCCATTAGCCATTTTGAGATAAGTTGATGTTAGTACTTTCTATATCATAAGTACTCCCATGGTCCACACTCACAATCAACCACACTGGATAACCAAAACATGAGCCTTCTTAAGGCACCCAAGTATATGGAATTTATGGTTGCAGATTTTTAGAATTCAATTAGAAGTATCAACTCCATGATGGATCGTCGAGGCCAGATATTGGATGGCTTATGCAAACACATGGGTCTAGATTCCACACAAAATAATATAATCCCAAAATTAATTGAAAATGAAGTACATGGCTCTTATACTCTCTTTCTAGATATCTAGCCTCCACCCTTCTAGGATAAAAATTCATGGCACCACTTTCTAAAGGCGGACATGTCCAAATTTGACGGCTCAAGTCCATCAAATTGGGTGACCCAAGTAAGCATTATTCCTCTCTCCATGGAATCATTAATTATCTCCAAAATTTGAAATTTTGGGTCTTATATTTAGACTTAAAACATTAGCAATGGTGCCAATGGTGACAATGGTATCCTAAATATTATTTTTGCTATGTGCCTTGGACCTATTTTGTGAACATCCTCATGATCATTTTGAACATGACACTCACTACCTAGGACAATTCAAAATTACAGTAGCGAAACATGGTTATTGACTGTATTTTAGATTTTGAGCAATTCACAATTTGAACAAAGGGAGTCGATTATTTTTTAAATAATGTTTAATAAGTGGCCTTAAAGAGGTTATTAGAGAACATATCATAAAGTACCACCCCAACACATGGTTGGAATCTTGTGATCAAGCTAGAGAAGAAAACATGTTGATCAATTCCAAATCCAAAAGACCTTCATTTCCTGCTTACATTGTGCCCCTCATGGAAACTACTCCCAACACCTCCAACCCCCCACCATTAAGAATCCAAAAGTTATCTCTAGAAGATACGGTTGAACATTGACACCTTAACTTTTGCTATAAATATGATGAAATATATTTAAGAGGGGATAAATATAAAGAACAAGAGATATTCCAAATAGATGTATTCCCATAAGATCACCTTGAAGATATAATTGAAGGAATTCAGGAACAAAAAATGTCAGGTATGTGTTATATTATTTTCATGTGTGTGTGGGGCTTGAAATTTGTATGAATGCATCTATATGATCCCCCTTCCATCTAGTGCTCTACCATGTGTGTCAAACACTATGTGTAGTGTTAGCTCAAGGGGGGTCATAGGGGGGTGCATCAACGCCATCCCCCTGCTCCACGTATCGGACATTGGAAATCGGTGTTAGTCTTCTTTTGAGACGAGCCAATGGAGAGTTTGAAAATTTTGGGTTTTTCTAAAAATATGTAATTTAACCCTAGTTAAGGGATTGGGGTCTATTTTTAATATGGGTTAATGGATTTGGTTTTTGGATGTTGCATATTACCTATATATTGTAATGTGAGTGGTTAATAATAATAGGGAGAAAGTGAGAGGTGTAGCTCTAAGTTTTGTTGGTTTTCCCAGTTAAGGGTTTCCAGGGTAAATCCTTGTATATTATGTGTGAATTTTGTGGTTTAATCTCTATTTTGCTTAAATAATATGTATGCTTTGCTTCTCTACACAAGTTTAAAGATTACATGTGGTATCAGAGCTCAATTATTATCTTAAGGAGGACGCCTTTGTTGTTGAGGGTTCAACATGGTTGATATTTCTTGGGTATGTGATAAACATGGGTTCAATGGGAGCTTCACAATGGTGAGTTGTGCATTGAAAGAGAATGGTGATCAATTCAAGAATAGAGATTGAGAAATTTAACGGCCATAAATTTGAGTTATGGAAGCTCAAAATGGAGGATCTTCTTGTAGTTTGTATCAATCAAAATCCCTGGTAAACAAGTTGTTTTTGCAAAACAAACAGTATCGCCTTGGAAAGGATGATAATGACATAGTGACAGGGCATCTAAATGTCTACAATATTATGGTATGTAAAATAACCTCTATTGGTATTACAATTGTTGATGATTATATCATTGTGTTCTTTTCCATATTCTTGGGATAACATGATTGTAACAATAGGTAGTGTTAGTAAAGCAACATTAAAATTTGATGAAATAGTAGAATCCCTACTATTAGAAGAGATGAGGCAGAAATCCATGGATAATCATACCATGGATGCTCTGTCTGTGAGATATTTTCCCTAGGAAAGAGATAAAAATAAGATATCTAGGGGGATACATAAACATAAGGGTAGATCTAAATCCCCAAGGAAATCTTTGAGGAAGTGTTGGAAATGTGATTAAGCTAGGCAATGTAAAAATGATTGTAGATGTAAGAATATTGAGAAAGAGAAGGGATTTGATGCTAACCCTTTCACATAGGAAAATACCTCCTTAGAAGAAGGAGGGGATGTGTACCTAGCTTCCACAAGTACTAGTTGATATTGTAATGTATGGTTGATTGGCTCATGTGCATTACTTCATATGAATCCTCATAGGGAGTGGTTTTGTGAACACAATAAGTGCAATGGAGGAGATGTGTTCTCGGGAGATGATTCGATAGCCAATATCATTGGGCATGAAAGAGTTAAGTTGCAGCTCAAGGATGGAAGGATTATAACTCTCCCCGGAGTACTACACATTCCAAATCTAGAAAGAAACTTGATATACATTGGATAGATGCAGGCGTACAGACTGTGTTTGCAAAACACACATGAAAAATGGTTTGAGTCTATGGTATTGATGAGAGGAGTTTAGAATGGAACTATATACAAAATATTGGGAATCATCGTCATCGATGAATGTGATAGTTTTTTTGTGCATGTGGGAGGAGATAAATCTGACAAAACCATGATTTCATATGGAGGAAAGACAATGCTATTGCATCAAATATTAGGGCATATTGGAGAAAAGGGCCTTCAAGCATTAATAGGTAAAGGTATGTTTGATTGCACAATATTATTTGATTTATGTGAACATTACATATATGGAAAACATAATTGAGTAAGGTTTTCATATGGTGCTACAAGAGAAAAGGGGATTTTAGAGTTACATAGTTATGTGTTTGGACCTATGCCTATTCCATAATTAGGTAGATATGTATATTATGTTTAATTTATAGATGATTTATCAAGGAACACATGGATTTGTTTCCTTTAAAGTAATTCTAAAATATTTGCTAAGTTTGAAGAATTTAAGGCTCTTGTAGAGAATCAGACTTAAAAGAAAATAAAGGTGTTGAGTATAGATAACGATGGCGAATTATACATGAATGCATTTGAGGAATTATGTAAGAAGTGTGGTATAGAAAGATAGAATACTACTCCATACACACATCAACATAATGGAGTTGCAGAAAGAATGAATAGGATGTTGATGGATAATGCAAAGAGCATGCTCAAGAGTGTCGAGATAGGACAATAATTTTGGGAAAAGGCAGTGGATACTGCATGTTACTTGGTAAATCGATCACCCATTTCAACATTGGTTAACAAAATTCCACATGAGGTATGGATTGGTAAGAAACCCTCTATTAAACATATGAAATCTTTTGGTTGTGATGCTTATGTACATGTTCCAAAGGAAAAAAGGATGATAAAGCTGAGAAATGTATCTTTGTCGGTTATAAAGATGATGTGAAAATTTTTAAGCTTTGGAATCCTATAAATAAGAAGACTATTTACAATTGAGATATTGTTTTTAGAGAGGTCAAAGATGTTCCTAGACAAAAAGTGACTCCAATGAAAAAGGAACCAGAGAAAATAGACTTTGAGTTAGAAGATGTAGAATTTAACTCAACATAATAAGTTGAATTAGAAGAAGAAGAACCTCATGTCCTAGTTTTGAGGAGATCGTATCAAGAAAGAAGGAAACAAAAAAGGCATTCCCCTCTTGATTTTCAGTCTAGTTTTTCTTTATCTATTATTGATGATGATCCTAGAAATGTGAAGGAAGCCATTAATTCATAGGATAACGATCTCTAGAAGAATTCCATGGTAGAAGAAATGGATTCCTTGGACAAAAATTAATCTTGGGATCTAGTTGATATACCAGTTGGAAGAAAATTCAGGTAGCAAATGGTTGTATAAGAATAAGTTGAACGCAAAAGGTAAAGTGGAGAAGCACAAGGCCCACTTAGTAGCAAAGGGATATTCCCAGGTAGAGGGAATTGGTTTTGGTGAAATATTTTCTCCAATTGCTAAATTAAATTTTATTGTTGTTGCTTTTGATCTTGAAGTAGAGCAAATGGATGTAAAGAGAACATTATTATATGGGGATATTGAAGGAGAAATATACATGAAACAACAAGAAGGATTCACGGTAAAATGAAGGAAATAATTGGTCTATAAGCTAAAGAATCCCCTTTATGGTCTAAACAATATCCAAGGATGTGGTACCAAAAGTTCGACACATACATCCTCAGATTAGGGTTTCTAAGAAGCAAAGATGATCACTATGTATACTCCAAACAGGTTGGTGATCACTTTAGTAATATAGTATTGTATGTTGATGACATGTTGCTGATTGGAAAAAGCAAAGATGTCATAAAAGAGGTGAAGTTGCAACTATACTCCAAATTTGACATGAAGGATCTCGGTGTTACAAACTTCGTACTAGGAATGGATATTAAAAGATTCTGCAAATAGGAAAATTTGGTTGAATCATAGAAATTGTGTTGAGATGATACTATAGAGATTTAGCATGTAGGAAAGTAACTTGGTCAAGTTCTCTATTCATGTAGGTGTAAAGTTATATGTATATTAGTGTCCCAAGACACAAGAAGAGGAAGAAGATGTGTCACAAGTTCCATATGCTAGTGTGGTTGGTAGTTTGATGTATGTAATGGTTTGTACTAAACTATACATTGCTCATGTAGTGGGGTTTTTTAGAATATATATGTCAAAACCAAGGAAGGAGCATTCAACAACTACAAACAATGTCTTCGGATATTTGTATGGCACCACAAATTATGCCATCTTTTACTAAGGAAGACCTATACTAAATAGAGTAATAGGTGTACAAGGATCTGTTGATGCAAACTGGGATGGAGATCTTGATCATAGAATCTCTACAAGTGGGTATGTGTTTAACATATTTTGAGGATCTCTCGGTTGAATGAGTAAGAGATAGGTCATAATTTCACTCTTAACTACAGATGTTGAATACATGGTAGCCACCCATGTAATTAAAGAAGTTACATTATTGCAGAGATTGTGTTCAAGTATTGGGTTTGTATAGAAATATATAAGGTTATATTGTGACAGCCAAAGTGCAATATTCCTAGCAAAGAACCCTACTTATCATGCTAAGAAAAAATATATTGATGTACAATATCACTTTGCGAGAAATATGATTGAAGACAAGAAGGTGTTGTTGGAAAAGATTGACACCTTGAAGAATGTTGTAGACTTGTTGATGAAGTCTATCAGCATTGAGAAGTTCTCTTGGTGTAGATAATATATGGGAATTAATGTCTTGAGCTTGTGACCCCATCAATACATGGCCCATTGTATGCAAAGAAAACAACAAATGGGAGAATGTTGGTTATGTGTTATATTATTTGCATGTGTGTAGGGGGTTTGTCATTTGTACAACTACATCTATACGATCCCTTTTCCATATATTTCTCTACTGTGTGTGTCATGTGTTGCATGTAGTGATGGTTCAAGAGGTGTCCTAGGTAGGTGCGCTAGCACCTTCCCCATGCTCTCCCTAGTGGACATTGGTAATGGGTGTTATCCTGTTGTCGATACAAGCCAATGACAAGTTCAATTTTTGGGGGGCTATTTTCATAATATTTTGGGGTTTTTTCTAAAAATATGTAATCTAACCTCAGATAATGGATTGGGTTTTATTTCTAAGTTGGGTTAACGGATTTTTTTTTAGATGATGCAAAATACCTAAATATTGTATTGTGAGTGGTTAATAATCATAATGTGAAAGTGAGAGGTGTGGCTCTAAGTTTTGTTGGTTTTCTCAATTAAGGGTTTCTAGGGTGAATCTATGTGTATTATCTGTGAATGTTGTGGTGTAATATATATTTTTCTTTAAAAAAATCTATATGATTTGCTTCTCTGCACAAGTTTAAAACTCACAAGAAATAAAAGATATTGCTCCACCTATGGAAGATGATGCCACTTTGCATGATATTGGTGAAGAACCCCAAATCTATTTCCTTGCCTTATAATGTTTTGGGATACCCCAAACACTGAATTTGATATGGTACATCAAGCAACACAAAGTGATTGTAGTAATTGAAATTGGGAATATCTACACTTTTATTCATCAAAGAATGGCAGAAGAAACCCTTTGATATGCATGTCCTATACAAAAATATTAATTTATGATTGAAAATAGTGGTATTATGAAAAGTGGGGGTTGATGTGAAAATGTGAAACTCTAAATAGGAGACTACCATCTAAAAATGCACATGTTTGCAATTGAAATGGGTGGTTGTGATATATTTATGGGGGTATAACTTCTACAGACTTTGGGTATTGTCACCATGGATTTCAAATACCTATACATCATATTTAGTATGGAAGGCCATAAGCATAATATAAAGGGTATCACCTTTGGTTATCCTGAAATTATCACCTCCCATTGTATGGAAAAGCTATTAAAGAAAGGACACTTATGTGTATAATTGTACAATTCAATACCATACAAGTAGTGGACACACCCTCATAACAAATTCACTTTGACTTGCAATTGGTTCTCTCTAAACACTAATAGGTTTTTGCAACATACAAGGGTTTACCACCCTCCATGGGGATTATGGCCATAATATTTCACTAACTCCAAGGATTCAATCCCCTAATGTATGACCTTATAGGGACCCTTTTGTACAAAAGAATGAAAAAGAGAAGTTTATTCAAGAGTTGTTGGAGGATGACATTATTCATCCCAGTACAATCCCTTATTCCTCATTAGTGGTTATGATATTGAAAAAGGAAGGAACTTGGCGCATGTTTCTTAATTTTAAGGATCTCAATAAATTTATAGTCAAGGATAATTTTATTATCCCCATCATTAATGATATCTTGGATGAGCTTAATGGAGCCAAGTTTTTCACTAAACTGGACCTTCGTTTAAGATAAAACCAAATAGGGATGAAAGAGAAAAACATCCCTAAGACAACATTCCCCACACACGAGGGTCATTATGATTTTTTAGTGTTTCCTTTTGGCCTTTGAAATGATCCATCCACCTTTCAAAGCATTATCAACAAGATATTCCATCCTTTCCTTTGTGATTTTTTGTTGGTGTTTTTTTATGATATCCTGATCTACAACACCACATGGGAATGGTAGATTGAGCATGTTGATTGTGCCTTGCAATTATTGAGGAACCACCAATTATTTGTGAAGCATTCCAAATGTGATTTTTGGGTTTCTAAGGTTGAATACTTAGGTCACATTATGATTCAAGAAGGAGTGTGAGTGGACTTAAATAAAGTGGTATATATGCAAGACTATCCATGCTCCATGATCCTAAAGTGTCTTCATGGGTTAATTGGACTTTTGGGCTACTACATAAATTTTGTGAAAATTTATGAAAAAATTGTAGCTCCCTTAACTTCATTGCTAATAAAGAATGCCTTTGTCTGGAAAAATGGAACTAAATAACCCTTTTAGTCTTACGAGATTCCATATGCACTATGCTAGTTTTAACAATGTTAGATTCACTAAGAATTTTGTCTTCGAATGTTGATTCCTTTGGAAGAGGTCTTGAAGTAGTATTAATCCAAGAAAGATTCCATTTGGTATTTACCAATAAGAGGTTATGTGATTTTAATTTAGGTTGAATAATAGATGATGGTCATCCTTGATGTAGCTGATACCTAACATCCATATCTCATAGGGAAGCATTTCCAAATCAAGACTAACCATTATAGCTTAAAATATTTCCTTGAACAAAAGTTTCCATTACTGGAATCAGGATAATATGAGTCTATTCCATACTCGTTATTTGTTGTCAATAGATGTAGTCATTGGATAGATCTTTCTAACGATGTATCATGTGCGTCAAATGAAGATAGTATGCCAAAGTTATGACCCTGGGAAATTGATGTACCAATTTACCCAACGGGGCCTATATTCTGGCGTTTGACCTCCTAGGGTTAGGTTTTTGGATGTGTAGGGTTTTCCATTGTTTCTCAATAATATATAGGCCTTCGAGCCTCATTATAACACAGAGTTCAGAGGCCTGTAGCCGCCACATCTCTTCTCAGAGATAAGCTACCAGCACTCTAGCTAGTTTATTTCCATCTTGTCTGTAAACAAGTTTCAGTCTTTGATATTAATGAAATGAAGTGTTATTTCCGCTGCATATTTGTATTTATCGTTATTTGTGTATTATGTTGCGTTCCTGAATCAATTCGGGTCACTTACGGTCAAAGCTTTGGATAAATATTTCGACCATTTTATTTAGCTAGCAGTATCTCAGAAAGACGAGATTGCTATAGTAGTTTTTATGTGCCTCAGGTTGTGATTTTTCAAGGCATATAAGAGATTTCTAATCTCAGACGCCAATGCTGGATATAGAGAACAAGAAGTGCATAGGGTTTCTACTGGATCCAAAGTGGGAAAAGTTGTTATATGATTGTTGCAAGAATTGTTCTTCGAAGATATTCAAGCAATACAAAATGCAAAATGTTGAAGTATGTGCAACTGGAGAATGTTGAAGTGTTTGCAATTGAAATATATACCTAAAGAATGCTAGAGGCTCATTGTTCTTCATGAAATGCAGATGATAACCTATCAAGCATCAGAAGAGAGCCTCCCCATTATGAAACAAAAAAACATCAATTGATTTAATATAGCTCGTTACTCTTTACATATTTACATATAACTGTTACTTAGCCATGGATGATCATCATACCCAGAGAGATCATCATTATTGGCTTGATATGTAGAAAGATTGTACTATTATTTGTAATACCTGTATAATATTTCTTTTTCTTTTAACTTATTGATAATGTTATTATAGCACATCATTTTTGTTTTATTATCTTTTTTTAGTTGATGGCAGTGATCATGTGGTATGCATTGAAATTTGCTCATATTTTAAACAATGACGATGATCATTTGGTATTGACTAAAATTTTCTCAAATTTTTGAAATTTGTTGAGATCGTTTCTGGTTAAGGGTCGTCATTACTTAGGTATGTATTAAAATTTGTTGACTCTTTATATATATATTAAGATAGTGATTATCTCATATGTCTTGAATTTATTGAGATTTATTATTATTATTCAAGAGAGTTATTGAAAATTTTGATTAGTATTTAGGGAAATGGGATGTTTAAAAAGAATTCTAATATATATTTGTTTAATTTTATTTTGATTTTATATTTAATAATATAAAAATTAAATTTTGAATATTTTAGATATCTTCTATTTATTTTAGAAAAAATATATTGAAATTTTAATGTTAAATCATTTAGTTATCTTTCTTTTATATAATAATTGTTATATTTTGTTAAAAAGTTAAAATTTTAATTCTAAACAATTTAGATATCTTTTGTTCTATTATATTTACCTATTAAATATTTTTAGTTATCATATATAAAACTAATTTTATTTTAATTTTTAGTGTTGTTTTATATATATATATATAATTTCTTTTTATATGTTACGTAGTGAACCTATAGTATTAATATAATTATTTGTTATATGTAAAATATTTTTGTTTTTTAAATTTATAGTTAAAAATAATTTTAAAAATTATATAAAAATAAAATGTTTTTAGAAAAAATCATTGAAAGATATTATAGTGGTTTATATAAGGATGGTATATGATAAAATCACTAATATGAATGATAATGTTATAAAAAAACAATAAAATAAATATTTTAACTTTCCAATACAATATAAATAATAAATGACAACATATCAAAAATATATTTATTAAAGGTCACCAATGTAAGCCTGCCATTTTATATATAATTTCTAGGTCTCTTTTTGAATGACCACTTATTATCATTTTTATTCTTCTAGCATCCTAGAGATCTTCCTTTGCAAATGTTTGTGTCTCTTCCTTCGCTTTTAATATAAACAAAAAACTTACTAGAAGGTGAGACCTTTATTCCACTCTTTTATTCCTAGTAATGTAATGAAAATATAAAGAAATGACCACTCTTTATATTTCCATTACATTACTAGGAATAAAAGAGTGGAGCAAAGGTCTCATTTATGAAGTTTTTTTCCTATGTTGTAGGTTGATTGTGTGAATGGTGTAAATTTGCTTTCTTCTTTCATTACATTAAGTGAGTAACATTTAATCCACAATCTAAATAAAACTCTCATTATAATACATTTTAGAATATTAGAAGATATATTATGATGAACTATTCCAATGGAATATCCCTAATAGTATATAGATCATAATTTGGTATTAGAGAAGTTTTCATTGTGGGTTTTTGGGAAGTTGTAATAGTCATGAATCGTTATAAGAAACAAGTCTTAAAACTATAGTAATGGTAGATGAGTCTAGTAACAACAATCCACAAGATGATATAGAGAAGATATTCTCAAAGTTAGAACCATAAGTCACTAACATCTCTCGCAATATGACCATTCTCATGGTGGCTCTAGAGAACATGTTTGGACCTTTTGGGTGTTTGGTAACTCTAACTTAGAAGCTAGATTGGATACACAATCTAAAGATAATGAAGACATAGGAAAAAAGTTTAAAAAAAATCCAAAGAAAGAGAGACCAATTTCCAGTGCCATCACTTCTTCACGATATCTATTCAAAATGGATGTGAAAGCGGACATAAAACCCTATTAAATTGAATCCATGGTTTTAACAATTAGAATTTTATTTCAGTGAGCCCACAACATACGAGAAGAGAAAAATATTTCATCTGCGCAACTAACGTTAGAAGTTGATGTCCTAAATTTGTAGAAAGGTCACATAGAGACATTTAGGTTGGAGGATGATCCCCTAGTAATTAAGTGGAAGGTATTTAAACCCCTTATAATTAACTTATGATACTTGATGTGGCATGTGTGCAATCATAGTATTTAAAGAATATGGGTCAGAATAAAGGACAACCAAATGGTTCAAGAAAAAGGAGCACTGAGATGCTTCCAAGGAGGGAAAGAGTAAGTAGAAAGGAAATGACAAGAAGACAATAACCACTACACATCAATGCAATGATAAAAAAATCACTACAACCATTGTAATATTGATGGTCACACTGAATATAATTGATGGAATCTACATCATAAGTTGAATCTAACTAAATCACAAGAAGGATGTCAAGAAGAAGAACATACTATCCATGGATTCAAGCAACTAGGTGAACAATAATTCAGATGTAAATGAAAATATTATCTACAATACATTGCAAAAGGAGGTGAATTTGAGTATCCTCCATCCCAATGAAGAGAAGGAGATGGCTGAAATCCTCAATATTAACATCAATGTTAATAACTGCTTGGTGGATACTTGTTATAGTGCAAATTGGCACTTCTATGTTCACGATGACAATATCCAAGCTTAACTCATTGGTGCTTAAACTTCAACATGAACATGAGATCACAATAGCCCTTTTATGGGTTAGACTACCCCATATTCCCGTAATATTGTAAGAAGATTTTGAAAGAAATTGAGAGCAATATGGGTTGATGCATTGACTAATCTTAATCAAAAGGAAGAGAATATGCATGGAAATTGATTTGGAGAAGGGCCTCCAAGAGGCATTCTAAATAAATATGGGTTGCTAAAGTCATCTACAAGAATTATAATATGAGAAGATTCTCATCAAGTGCAACTCATGTCATTAGTAGAAATATTTGTCTATAAGTTTAGAGAGCATAAGAGGAATGATCCCATCCCACCAACATCCCACTAATTAGGAACAACATAACCCATTTAGTCCTATAATCAATACGCATAAAACACCATGATAAGGCTTCCCAATAAACATAAATGAACTACATGGAGTTGTGTGGAGAAAACAACAACGACATTGAGAATCTTGTACATTTAAAATTCCTTGAAAAGAAAAAGAAGACACAAACATTAGCAAAAGAGGATCTCTAAGAAGGAATCAAACCCCCTTTAGAAGAGAAAAAATGATATTAAATAGTCATTCCAAAAAAAACCTAGAAATCATACATAAAAATGACAAGCTTACATTTTTAGATCTTCACTAAATCTACTTTTGATATGCTGTCATTTATCCTTATATTGTATAAGGAAATTAAAATATTTATTTTATTGTTTTCCTTTTCTATAAATCACTTCATCATATATGTCATTACAATGACTCACTTCATCATATATAATTATATATGGTATTACAATGTCTTTTATTATATTAGCCACTTCATTATATATATCATTATATATTCAATTACAATATTTTTCATTAAATTTTCATAAAAATTTTATATATAATATTATATTTGATATAATTTTAATTATAAACTTAAAAATAAAAATATTTCACATATAACAAATAATTATATTAATACTATAGGTTAACCATTATATATTTTTAATTATTATCTATATCATAACATTTAAAAAAAATTAAATATAAAAATTAAAAAAACTAAAAAAATTTAATATGTAAATATAATGGAACAATTTCTATATAAATAAAATAAAGATATCTCAATGACTTAGAATTAAAAATTTAACTTTTATATAAAATAAAATAAATAAAAAATATCTAAAATATTCAAAATAAAAACTTAATTTTTATATTAAAAATAAATAAAAAATGTCTTAAAATATTCAAAATTCAAAATTTAACTTTTATAATGTTAAATGTAAAATTAAAATAAAGCTAAACTAATATATTATAAAATTGTTTGTTTTACATACTAATTAAAAATTTCAATAACATTTTTGAATACTAATTAAAAATCTCAATAAATTTAATTTTTTTTTTCATAGAAAAATATCTTATATATATAATATAAAAGGGTATTTACAGTGAATATACAAAAAGTTTTCTTGTCTCCCTCTGTCACTATACAACATATGCTATATTATCCCATCAATTACAACTGTCACCCATATACAAAGTTTCCCTATTGTTCTAACTATAACCCCACAGGTATATTCAAGTGTATTATGTAATTGTCCTTTACATAATCCACCCCAGATAAATTATCCCACAATGGATCATAAGATGTATCAATCTTATGCATCCATACAGATA
The DNA here is from genome assembly GCA_001517045.1 of Pseudotsuga menziesii. Lineage (NCBI taxonomy): Eukaryota > Viridiplantae > Streptophyta > Pinopsida > Pinales > Pinaceae > Pseudotsuga > Pseudotsuga menziesii. The sequence continues at coordinate 297,558 of LPNX010067090.1, forward strand.
ATCAACTATACTAATACGAGCCAAAAAAAGAAAATGTAGATGGGTCCATTCCATCCCCCCGGGCCACCAAAAAATGACCAATCGGCCCCAGAATTGCCTGCTTCGACAATCGATCAGCATCACTATTGACCTCCCTGTAAATATGCTGAATGTGTATCTCCTGGAAAAGTCTCCTCAGCTGAAGTATACGTTCCATCCAATTGGACAGATGGATGACTTCCAATTGTATAATGTTCTGAAACCATTCCACGATGATCCGGGAGTCACCTGCAAGTTGAATAGTATCAATACCCAAAGTCCGAGCCAAGTGTAGTATACTCCATAATGCCAGTAACTCTGCCCGCGTATTTGTGCCAGATCCACAATTCCATTTGATATTGTATCTGCCCACTCGAGGAGCAATGAGAATTGCCCCTACACCACAACTAGTGCCACCCCCCTGCGAGGCACCATCAAAAAAGCCAATCGCCATATCATGGATAAATACAGGTTGCAGTATAATACGAGACTGTCGCTGCCGATAATAAATAGGCCTCTCCTTCCAAACAATCCGAACCTTGTTGACAATCTGTAGAGGAGTAGTAATAATATGCCGAAATATATATGAGTTCCGTGCCAGCCAAATAAAACTGCATACATAAAATGGTATAGTTCTCAGCTCCCGGCCACCCGAAAACCAGTTTTCAAAGGCCTGTATGATATGTTCTCCATGCCAGCTATAATCAGGACCAAAATACCTGCCAATCAGTTCCCATACCCGAACTGTGAATGGGCATCTAATCATCATATGAGTGATATCCTCCTCCGCACTATTACAGAATGAACATATGCCAGGACCCACGAAACCTTTCCTCTGTAACAATTTCCATGTATGTATACGACCAGCCAACATCAACCAGGTAAATAACACCTTCTTCAAAGGGATCTTCCAATGCCATACCTCCTTGAACCAATTTGGAATACAATCTGTGGTAACTGATGATACAAGTGATTGATAAGCTATTGCTGCAGTAATAGTGCCGGTTTTCAAATTTCTGCTCCAGTGTAGAGTATCTCTGACAGGTTGTAAACGGCACCCAGAATTCCGTAGCTTATAAGTATATTCACTCCATTCCACTGCCAATGGACCTGCAAGCTGTAACTCCTGTGCCTCAATCCATTTAGTGCAAAAAGATTCATCCACGATAGAGACCGCTTGAGCCAGATAATAAATTCTGTGTTCAAGCAGTTGATTCAACAGAAGTTCTGATAGTCTATAAGAACCATCCAAGCCCAAAATGGGGTCTCTACCTACTCGTATGCTCCAACCATCTCCCGGCTGCCACACCAGCCACTGTTTTAGAATGGGTAATGCATTCATGAGTGCCCTCCAAATATTAGATATGTTCTTCATACCAACTATTGTCAATCTGATCCACTCCGAGATCGGCCATCCACCAATGTATTTAGCCAATATCACCCGCTGCCACATACATGGAATAAATAAACACCGCCACAAGTTCTTT
>LPNX010067090.1:299394-320308 GCA_001517045.1 Pseudotsuga menziesii
TGGAAGTATATCAAATGTATATAGTTGATGTATTACCTCCATATCAGCCTGAGTCCAATGAGAATGATAAAATTGTGATTTTTCCGGACTGATGCGCATGCCCGTGCCATCGCAAAATACATCAAGAGCAAGTTTGATTTTCCTCCATTCCCCCATCGAGCCCCCTCCAAACAATAAGATATCATCAACAAATAAAAGATGGGTAATATAAATATGAGATGCCACCTCAATACCCTTAATGTCTCATTGTTCAAATAGTTCCTTCATCATCCTACTTAAACCTTCCGCAATAAGGAGAAAAAGTAAAGGTGACAATGGGCATCCCTGACGCAAACCCCTAGATGCCGAGAAAAAAGGAGTGGGTTGACCGTTGACCAGGATAGAAAAGTTTGCAGAGCTAATACAACCCATGATCCAATTTGTCGAGTGCAACGGTATACCAATCTGCAGCAGAACCAGCCTGATAAAACCCCAATCCACCCGATCATATGCCTTAATAAGATCCAGCTTCAATACCAATGCCTTCTTGTGTTTAGCCTTAATACTATGAATAGTTTCCTGTGCGATGGCGATGGCATCAGTAATCTGACGGCCTTCCAGAAATCCAAACTGCTCCTCTGAAATACCCATTGACAAACCCATCTTCAATCGGGAGGCAATAATTTTAGTAATAATCTTATATATCAAGTTGCATAGTGAGATCGGCCGAAAACCCGCAAAATCAGTAGGTTTATCAGATTTTGGAATCAGGGCAATAAAAGTGGAGTTTAATGCTCCACAAATATTACCACTAAGCCGTGAATCCTCCACCATAGCAAGTATCTCAGGACCCAACAAGTCAAAGAAGTGAAGGAAAAATTCAACAGTCCATCCATCGGGCCCAGGACTTTTAGAGAGATCAAAAGATTTCAGTGTGGAGTGGATCTCTTCCATTGTTACAGGTAAATTGAGCCTCTCCCCTTCCAGTTCAGCAAACATCCTGGGATACTTCATAATTAGTTCCATCTGTGTACCAATTGGCATGTTTTCCTGTCTACAGTAAACCGATTTGAAATATGTAACGGCCTCTTCCTCCAGATCACCTTGTTTGAAAAGAATAGATCCATCAACCCCCTGAATGTCCCAGATATGATTGTGGAGTCTCCGGGAGTTAGCAAATTGGTGATAATATCTAGTATTGCTGTCACCACTCTCAATCCATTGAATTCTACTCTTCTGATGAGCCGACTCCTCACGCCTCTTCAATATAAAGGCCTGCTGTTGTGTAAGATTTTTCAGATGTGTAAGAACCATTTCATCATCAATACCCGCAGGATAGTCATTCAAAATCTGAGCAATATTAGATTCAATAGCAATCAACTCCTCCGAGTCACGTTTCCGTTGAAACCGTTCCCAAGACTTCACCTCTGCCTTAAGAAGTCTAAGTTTTAGACAAAATGTTCGCATAGGAGAGAGTTCAACATCCACCTCCAGAGAACACCACTTATGACGCACAAAACGATCAAAATCACCCATCGACAGCCATGCCTTATTGAATTTAAAAGGATACATGATGCGGTCACCCTCCAGTTCCCACTGAAATACAATAGGGAAATGATCAGATATCTTGACCGGGACAACCCAGGAACGATAAGAATGAGCCTGATCCAATAGATCACCATCCACAATGAATCTGTCTAATCTCTTGCCAATTCCCGCATTACCCGATCTACCATTCTGCCATGTGGGCCGGAGGACAGAAGGTTCCACATCCAACATACCAGCAGCCCGAATCAAATCAAAGAAAAAGTCCGCATCCTGGTCCAGGCGAGTATTCCCCCATGTCTCAAGAGCAGATAGGGTAAAATTCAGATCACCACCGATAATCAACCCAGGTTTGCCAAATAAACCACAATCACGAATGTGATTCCAAAAAGGAATCCTATTTTGATATGGACCATAGCAATTCAGAATGTTGATCTCCTGATCAGTATTGAAAAGTCGCCCATTCATCAAAATACCAGCATTTGATTTGAATACATGAAAAAATGCCAGCTTAGGATTCCATGCAGAAAGTAATCCCCCCGATTGCCCCACAGCATCAACAGCAGACATGAACCAATTCCCCAGCACCTTAGAGATAATCCCAATGGCTTTTTCAGCAGATACCATAGTCTCCTGTAACATAATGATATCCGGACGTACCGTCTCACAAACTCTACGGAGGGCTAATATTTTAGGGGCACCCCCCACCCCTCTGATATTCATAGAGAGAATAATCATTTCAACCCCCGTGCAAGGGCCTTCTGCTCTCTAAGGGCCCGAGGAACAATGGTGGTCGAGGCTGGCACGTTGGTAGACTCCAATACCCCCTTAAGTTTACGTGCGCTCCTAGTCTTCAGGGGCGAGAATTCCGGTTCCAATCCGCCACGGATACTGCCGATAGGCTCACATATAGGCTTAAATAAAGTCCCCGAGGGGGTCATATCTCCCGGAGAAGGTTTATCAATCAATATGCGACCCCCCATATAAATAGGAAGCTTAGTAGTCAGGTTGATATTGCCAGGGGATGATACCACCTCTGATAGAGACTCAGATTCATATGGTTGGGAAAAATCCCCCATTAAACCCATCTGAGACACTAATACTCCCTCACAAGATTCCCCTCGCCCCATTGGGGAACTAGAATCACCAGTATCAGTCTGTGGACATGTATCATTGGAGACCCCCGTGACAGGCAAATCACCTTCAGTATGTATAGAGTGTGGAACCTCAGGGGAATTCCCCCCCAACCCCCCAGATACATTAGGAAAAGAAGAATGTCCTTCCCGGTATAAACATTCCCGTAGAATATGCCTTTCATTGAGAACCGTAGACTTCAATCTAAGGAACTCCTCCAGCGATAAAGACATTACAAGAGATGGGGATATCAATTTTAACTTACCAATCAGGGTAATGTCCGCGTGTGAGAGGTTGGAGAGGTCCATAGCCAATTCCGGCACCTCCGACAGTTGAATCTCCTCCTCCGCATCAGTAGACACAGAAGTACAAATACCCGGGCATGCAATCTGAGATATCGGACGTCCAGTGCATTGTGATCTTAAGTGCCCCACCTTGTTGCAGGTCGTACACCGAAAAGGTAGTCCCCAGTAATCCAGCTCAATAACAAAATGCTCCCCACGCCAAACAATATCGATATCCGCCACTAGGCCCCGTGTAATATCAATCTCCACATATATCTTGCCAATTCGACGGTCCAACCCCTCCAATAATGACTGTTCCACATGGATAAATCGACCTAGATGATTGCCGATAGCAGTAAAGGCGGCCATATTTCATAAGAATAGTGGGCAGTCCAGAATATGAACCCAGAGATGTCGAATATGTAAAATCTCCTTCACCGGATTGAATTGATGACACCAGCGCTTAAGCATCAAACTCCCCTTGCCACGGATCCAGATCTTAGATAATATGGCCTCCGTATCCCCTAAGCTCTTAAACAGGAAACAATACCAACCCCGGGATAATATATACACCTCCGGCATATATGAGAGCACAGGAAACCATTGTTCCTTAACGAAGGACCCAATATCATCGCTCGAGCACGACCAGTAACTGAATTTGCCTACTAACGCCGCCAATGACATCCTGGTCACAGCGTCCAAACCTATATCGTCCCCCAGAACCATCTGTGGGCTCCTCTTCCGCGGCCTCCAAGGTTTTACGACGTCCCGTTTACCAGTCTGCTTCTTCTGATCAATATACTTATGAGTACCAGAATGGATATCACCACGGGGACATACCAGTTCGGCAGATAGACATTCATCGACACTAGCCAATATCTCCCTCTCATAAAGAGGCTCCAAAGACTCATGTGTATCGGGAATATCATAATCTCGAAACTGTACTCTACCACGGGTCGAAGCCCCAGAAACATTAATGCCCCCACCACCGAATTTACTGCGGAGTTCCTCGTCTGGGATGAATAGACCGGCGCCCTTCCATAATATCTCATCAGCTGGATCCAATAAGCCCGAAGAGGCACCACCTGTCCCCAACATTTATAATATAGAGTAATCCCAAGAAATACCAACCACCCCAATAAAGGATAATGACACGACCCCAGTGCTTCAAAAATCGATGATGCCACCTATACAAAGAGACCGGGCAATATAATCCCCCCACCAGCCATCAATAAATATATCTTAATTAGATATCACTTCTCGTATATAAAGTATACCTATGTTCATAATGATCTTCAGAGTCAGATCTTCTCCCATCCCGGCAATAAATGATTACATATCAGATAATCATAGTTTTAATATTAAAAATATGAACAAATTTCAATACATACAAAATAATGACGGCCCTTAACCAATTTTATTCTGCTCAAATTGAGGACCATATTTGCTCAGAACGAAATTGTGCATTAAATGATGTACCCATGGAGCTCCATTCGACCATGCTCCGGTATTCGGTATCAAGAAGACGGCAAAGTTGGGGATAACGGAGACGGGCATCCAGTTGAAGTAGTAGATGGCAGCACCGGGAAAGTGGCAATGACGATTTCATCTCCCCCAAAAAATAAAAATAGACGGATTGATTTAAAACTCTGTATACATGCGCGCAGAAGAATCTACTCCTCCATCGATTGGCGATAGAGCTGCCCAAATCCTATACTAAGGGATGAAAGACAATATCATTCACAGCTTCCATGCTATAATAAACCTGAGAATTCCATTTTTAGTTGTGATTATTTGTTTCGTTGACAATGATTCAATGATGCGCGTCTCTGTCAGGTTTATTCATTACAGTGGTTTGGTTTCGAGTAAGGTCACAAAAACCAACGTTCAGCGGAGCTATGGAGCCACTGTTTTGCAAGCATTTGTTAACACAAATGCCATCCAGCAAGACGAAAATTTGGGTTTTAAGTTTGTTGGTGATTATGTAAAGTGCGGAAGACTGGAGGACGCACGCCATGTGTTTGACAAAATGACAAAACCAAATGTCCTGATTTGGACTACCATGATTAGTGGGTACGTCAAACACGGCGAATGGGATGAAGCTCTTGCACTCTTATATCAAATGCGAATATCAGGTATCCAGCCTGATAATTATACTTTTCCTTGTGTTCTCAAAGCCTGTGCTGGTTTATCGGCATTGGAGTGGGGTAGGGAGATACATTGTTACATCGTTGCAAATGAATTTGACTCAGATATTTATGTTGGCAATGCTCTTATCGATATGTACTCGAAGTGCCTGAATCTGGATGATGCAATCAAAGTGTTTCACAAAATGTCTCAAAGAGATGTGGTGTCATGGAATGTCCTTCTTGCAGGCTATGCCCAGTTAGGGAATGGAGATGAAGCTTTAAAACTGCTTAATCGAATGCAAGGGGCATGTCCAAAGCCAAATGTTGTTTCATGGAATATAATGATTGCAGCCTGTGCTCATGATGGGATGGGTGATGGGTTTTCAGAGCTTGTCTCTAAAATGCATATGTCGGGTATAAAGACGAATGTAGTCACTTGGAATACAATGATCGTAGGTTATACCCAGAGAGGACGTGATGACGAGGCACTGAAGTTATTGCATCAAATGCATCGGGCTGGTATAGAGCCTAACTCTGTCACCATTTCTAGTGTTCTTCCTGCATGTGCCCATTTGGCGGCTCTTCCAGAAGGCAAGGAAATCCATGGCTACATAATTAGACGGGGATTTCAGTTAGATCTTTATGTAGGAAACACCCTCATAGACATGTATGCTAAATGTGGTTTGATGGCGTATGCACATTCAGTGTTCAACAAAATGTTTAACAGAGACGTTGTTTCATGGACTACAATGATTGTGGGTTATGCCCAAAATGGGGATAATGAAAAAGCCCAAAAATTCTTTCGTCAAATGCAGGTTGCAGGTATAAAGCCTAATGTTGTCACATGGAATGGGATAATTTCATTTTCAGCCCAGAATGGGTACAGTGACGAGGCTTTGAAACATTTTCGTGAAATGCATTTAACAGATGTGAAGCCTAATTCTGTCACCATTGCCAGTATTCTATCTGTATGCAGCCATTCAGTAGCTTTTGAGCAGGGCAAGATGATCCATGGTTACATGACAAGAAGGGGATATCAAACAGATGTTTTGGTGGAGAACGCTCTTATAGACATGTATGCAAAGTGTGGATATTTAGAGGACTCACGTCGAGTGTTTGACAAAATGTCTCAAAAAGATGTTGTCTCCTGGAACATAATGATTGTCGGTTATGCCCAGAATGGGAAGGGTGGTGAGGCCTTGAATCTTTTTCATGAAATGCAAGTAACAGGTGTAGATCCAAACGTCATCTCATGGACTGCAATGATCTCCACACATGCCCAGAACGGGCAGGGTGACGAGGCCTTGAAACTTTTTCGTGATATGCAATTTGTAGCGACAAAGCCTAACTCAGTCACTATTGCAAGCGTTCTTCCAGCATGTAGCTACTTAGCAGCCCTGCAGCAGGGCAAGGAGATCCATGGATACATGATCAGAAATGGAGTTGAGTTAGATGTTAATGCAGGAAATGCATTAATAGACATGTATGCCAAATGTGGGAACATAGAGGATTCACGCTCGGTATTTAACAGATTGTCTGGTAAGGATGATGTGTCATGGAATGCAATTATTGCTGGGTATGCCCAACAAGGGTTTGGTGAAGAGGCCTGGAATCTTTTTTGTCAGATGCAATTGGTAGGTATTAAACCGAGTGTGATCTCATGGACATCAATGATTGCAGGGTATGCTCAGAATGGGAATTGTAACGAGTCTTTGAAACTCTTCTCTCAAATGCAAGCAACAGGTCTGAAACCAGATTCGATCACCCTTGCAAGTGTACTCCCAGCGTGTGCCCATTTAGCAACTTTAAAACAAGGTAAGGAGATCCATGACAGGATGATCAGAAGTGGATTTGACTTGGATATTTTTGCGGGGACTGCCCTTATAGATATGTATGCCAAGTGTGGAAACCTACAAGATGCACGCCATGTTTTTGACAAAATGCCTGGAAGGAATGTTGTCTCATGGAATGCAATGATTGTGGGTTATGCTATGCATGGGCATGGTGCAGACGCCCTTCATCTCTTTTCCAAGATGCAGGGAACAGGCAGAAAACCAGACCATATCACTTTCACTGGTGTTTTATCTGCCTGCAGCCATGCAGGTCTTGTGGATGAAGGTCAGAAATACTTTCATAGCATGAGTCAAGGTTTTGGCATCATACCCAGATTGGAGCATTATGCCTGCATGACTGACCTTCTTGGCCGTGCTGGGCGCTTTGACGAGGCACAAAAATTCATCAACAATATGCCCTTAGTACCCAATGCTTCTGTGTGGGGAGCATTGCTTGGAGCTTGTAGAATACATTGCAATATAGAGCTAGCAGGATTTGTGGCAGAGCAGCTATTGAAGTTAGAACCTAATAATGCAGGAATTTTTGTGTTATTATCAAATATCTATGCTGCAGCAGGCAGGTGGGATGAGGTAGCAAAAGTGAGAACAATGATGAAAGACAAGGGATTAAAAAAGAACCCAGGATGGAGCTGGATCGAGGTTATGAATAGGGTGCATGTTTTTCATGTAGGAGACAGGTCGCATCCTCAAACACAAAAGATCTATGAAATGTTGGAGAATTTGTCAAGGCAGATGAAGTTGGTGGGGTATACCCCCAACACAAGCTTTGCACTGCATGATGTGGAAGAGGAAGAGAAAGAAAATATGTTGTCTGTCCATAGTGAGAAGTTGGCCATTGCATTTGGGATTATCAACACTTGCCCACAAACACCTATCAGGATCATAAAGAATCTTCGTGTTTGTGGTGACTGCCACACTGTCACAAAGTTCATTTCTAAAATTGTTGGACGAGAAATCATTGTAAGGGATGCAAACCGTTTCCACCATTTCAAGAATGGAATATGTTCATGTGGGGATTATTGGTGATATTAATCAGTGCTAGCAATAGTGAGCTTAAATAGCAATAGTTGGATCCTTTTGAAGGTGGGGGGTTGAATTGGACACTACCCTGAGTCACTAGCATTGCTATGAGCGAAACTGTAAATGGATAGACCGCGTTGGTTGAAACTTAAGTGGCCAGTGTGTACCTTCCAAACCACAGTGAGAACGTGGGTGCCTAAGAAGCACAGAGTCACGTTTGAGTCCCAGGTGTTGCAATAAAAAGTATGCAGGTTTTAGGACTTACTATTTATAATATCCCAAACTGATATATACTGCTAGTGTGTTGGCTTATTGATGTATTTGTTGTTTGTTTCCAAGGTATGTATTACAGTTTGTTTACTCACCGATATTAATTGCATGCCAAATCAAACACAACAAACCCAGTGATCAAGAGTGCTAACTTTGGTAGAAAACATATGTAATATTTATTCAAGACTGGCAATAGAATTACTTCAAATTAATAGACGATAACTAGATATCAATGATGGAATATCTGTGACCTTAAACAGTGTTAATAGAGTGGTTATGATGGCTGTAGCAGCTTTTAAACACAATCAGATCTAGAGCGTACTGAGTCTGACCTTTAAACAATGAATTTCATGTGCTAGCAATGTCTGTTACAGTTGCAAATAATACACCTTCAAAGAGTGATGAAGATTTACTGCATGTGGCTGTTATGGCTGCCAGTAAGACGCCCTTGGAATATAATTAATAGCATGCAATGAATATCAGCCTCCTGGTAAATAATATGACCCAATTCCTATGAAATCTCCACGATATAATGAAGGATCCTCGAAACAGGGTTGACGCCTTCTTAATTGACTGTGGCGGCCCAAAATATGAAATGGAGATGGCTGTAGCAGCTTATACGAATTTCAGATCTGTGTAGATGCCCACAGGAACAGCCATGCTCTTCTTGATGTACTCCGCTCTCCTCATGTGTTCATGCCTTTCTCATACTCCAATCTTCTCCTTTCAATACCTACATGAGCTGTTCTTTAACACTTCCTTCAGATTGGCACCACGTCCCTCTTTTAAATGGATCGAGATATCAATATTGGGCTGCTTCCCTATCAAATGGTAAGTATAGTAAAGGATTGCTGCCCATTCCAAGCTTGATAGACGGAAACCCACGCTACCATGACCTGTGAGTGTTCATGCAGCTGCTAAGAGAAATCACTGTCCAAGGAATAACCATGATCTGGCTAGGAGAGAGCTCATCTCAAAACCATGACCACGACTTTGATGATTTGTTGCCTGCCCCTTCTCAATGCTGGATGAAGTCGCTGCTTTGACTATTGGATAAAAGCGCCCTAGATGATGAAGGAGGACACTGTTCAATCTTGATGGATACGCCCAGCTGTAGAGAGGCTACAATGCTGCCTAAACACAATAAATCTAATATGCAATGAAGTACACAATGGTGAACCTGAGTTATTCACCCTAAAGATTGACTAGGGTGGATAGATTTCACCACCGAATCCAATTAGGTCAAGGTAATCTGCCCTAAACCCTAAGTAGCTCAGAGAGCTCTCAAATCCAAGTTCAAAAGATGAATAATAACATATGCATACCTAGCCAGTTGATTTTTCTTCTTTTATTGAGTTGAGATTGCATGCAATCCCTTTTGCATGCATGCAACTTAAGTGATGCATGTCTCATGCAATTTGAGTTATGTCCCGCATGTCACTTGCTCTTTGCTCAATTGGTCCTCTACTAGGTTGACAAAGAGAGTCCTGAAGACCAATCTCCCTCTGTAGTTCTGAACCTTGCTTTCCACTGTATTTTTTAAACTTTCATAAGCATATTGAATTTAAAAAAAGATTTGCAGTGGGGTGAAGGACTATCCCCAGAAAATTGTAGCATTACTTACTAACCATAGTGCCCAACACACTGTCAATAAAAGAACTTTGTGATCTGCAACTGCTCTGTGTTCCATCCAATTCTTTAATGCATCTTCCAGAGAGTCATCCTCCCACACTCCATTTCCACCAGTTTGTGATTTCACTGCCGACCAAACTTATTTGGAACAGTGACATCCAATCAGAAGGTGATACATAGTCTTTCCACTATTTCTGTACAATGAGCAAAAGCATGGCCCTTGCCAAGCTCTATTCAGTAACATCTCCCATGTGATAACTTTGTTAGATAGTGCCAACCACATGAATAGTTTTGATTTGAGTGAAGCTTTGACATGCCAAATATTTATGTGCCACCACTTGATTTCTCTCTTCTATTGCTCCAATTGTTGTGTAGCCAAGACAAGCTGTATATAATAATAATCTACCTCCTACTGGGTTCTTTGACCATACCAGAATGTCATCTTCATTCCTAGTCTTGATGAAGCACAATGCCAATTTATGTGTGAACCTTTCTCATTCATTGTTTGCTCACCTTCCAGGTCAAGTTCTCCTGAATATTTCCATCCCTTTGTCCAAGAAATTTTGTTGTTTGGGGCATGGGAATCCACTGAAATGAGGATGTTTTACTGTCAAAGAGTGTTCAATATCACTTCGGTCAACCTGTGCCTACCTCCACTGCCTATCCATGGATCCATTTCAATATGCAACTCTGTGTGTGTGTGTGTGTGTACACTGTACTCCAGTGGTATCAATAGGATTCAACAACCGAGGAAAAAACCTGTCAGTTAGAGCCAAGGTCCTACAAGGCATAATGGTTGTGCAGTTTGTTAAAAAGTCATCTAACAAAGGAATGTAATTTGAAGCACCAACTAGATATTAATTCATGCCAAACTTTGGTAGGAAAGGTTGGACCTGAGCATCTGCAACTAAAATACAAGGTGATAATTTGGTTGGCAACATGAGGATTTGTGCTCATAGGTATACTTTTCATATTGTAACTTATGAGTGTGGATTGAGGTACTTGGATACTCATTTGTATTGTGAGAGAAGTTTATTTGTTTGTTTTTATGGCCTTCCTAATTGACTGATGATATATTTTGCTCAAATAAGACTTGCTGTTGATTGTCTAATCCTTTCTACCCCGAGTTATAATGATTTAAATTTTGTAGGGTCAGGCAGATTTTAAAGTGTAAAGGATAGATCTATATGCAATTCATCAAATGGAAAACATCAGAATATAACGTTTTCTAGCTCTCACCCTTTCTGTTTTGCCTTTATTTGATAATTTTTGCATCTTAAAGTAGATTTTCCCCACTGCAATTTGGCATCATTTGTAATTTGGCTCAGGTTTTACTTGTTTGCTCTTTGAGAAATCTCATTCATCTGCAAAAGGCCCTTTGCATTGTGCATCTTTTTCCTGAACACCTTTTGATTTTAATGCTTTATTGATAACCTTTTATAGTGGATGGTCGCACAATCAAGTATTGTTTTTATACTTATTTTCATATCCAGAGTTTGTTAAAAGGGATTATAATCTTTAGCAGCATTTGAAATTGAACCTGTTCACTTAATTTAGGTTTTCACAGAAAGTGTTTCATTCATATGCTTGTGGGGTATGTTACCACCTAAGTTGTACTTAGTGGTTTTTTATCAAGTGAGTCTGGTGAACCGGACAAAGATTCTTTGTTCGGACTTCTGAAGACCTTCGGAAGTACTTCTGGGAAGTGCTTGTTGTACTATATCACATGTTCATATCTATGTCACAAGGTTTGCCGAATTTGAACCTTGAGGTTCGAAATTCGGCGAACCTCAAAAAAAAATTGGAATTCGTTCAGGTTCGGTATTAAATTCGCCAGCTATACGTCAATGTCGAATTCGCCAGGTATACATGGGTTTCGAATTTTCCATTTTCGGCTGTGAGGTTCGCTTGTAACTGGTTCTATCCTCGAGGTTCGCCTGTAACCAGTTCTGCCCTCGATTCTATTCTCTCCTCCCTCACGCAGGGTCTCTGCTTCCAGAAGTCGCGTTTTTCTATCTACTTCGGGCATCTTTTTTTTTATCATTACCACACATCTGCAGTGAGCTTCCGGAAACAGCGAGAATGACCATATAGCTATCTCACACATTCGACAGGTTGTAACTTCTGAACCGTTTTAGTGTTGACGTGTTAGGTTAAAAATATTATAACTTATAAGTGGTAAATATTTTTAAAATATATCTATGTGAATTGAACGTTTTTATAATGTTTATTAAATTATATTAATATGATTATAACTTATATGTGTATTAAATATTTTTATAACATATATATGTCAATTGAATATGTTTATAATGTTTATTAAATTATGTTAATATGTAAATTTTATATCTGGAAATTGGAATATATGATACAAAATTTACATATATATATATTTTGAAAAAAGTATATAGACGAACCTATGTCGAACCTCATCCGAACCTCATCGAAAAATTCGAACCCGAATCGAACCTGAAGGTCGTCGAACCCAAACACGAACCCGAACCTTGTGACATGGGTTCATACCCCACGGGGCAATTGTAATAAATGTTTTAGCATGATAGTGTCTGTAAAAGACTCGGTCTCTTAGACTTTATTTGTCAATCCGATCAGCCCAGGGCGTTTTTTCCCTTGGTTATTATTGGTTATTGAATAAACGACTGATAATTTCTGAGTTTTTCACTCCATACCTCCAAAGTTGGGGTGGTCGACTTGGCATTTAGGCCTATTGAGGTTATTAGAGTCTATGTGTCAATGTATAAATATGCTAGGCATCATGGTCGAGTCATATGAACATGTCTAAGTCCCTCTAGGTTTTTTAATTTTTTTAATTTTTTAATTTTTTCAGTGTTTTTTATTAAAATTTTTTTTTTCCAAAAACTTAGGCTATTTTTTAATAGTTTAATTGGAAAAATTGGCTTTGTAATAAAAGTGGGTTCGGAAGTAAGATTCAGTCATGTAGGTGCTCATTTTCAAGCTAAAAGCTCCCGGTAAACCTATAAACCCACTATTTCCTAGTTTTGAGTGATTTTCCATCACTCAGGTCAGAAAACCCCAAAAAATAAATTATTGATTATTTTAATTAATAAATTGATGAATAATGGAGCAAATCCAAAATCTTAGATCAGTGGATTCTCAGCCGATTTGATTGAAATCAGTTAGATTTGCACTAGATTGACCGAATTTGACAAATCCTTGACTGAAGGAGGTGATCTGGGTGGATCCAGAGTTGAACTTCAATTTCCTTTATGGGGAATTTTGCTCTCCCTCTCTCCTCCACACGTTTGGGCTCATCTGGATGAGTTTTGGTGGATGCTTCAGTCAACAGGTTGAGGTGTCAGTCAGATCAGCTCTTCGATTGACATTCAGACTCAGTAGAAGCTCAGTTCAGCTTCAGATCGGCATTGATGGACTCTCCTTCAGCTGCAGTGGTCTGTCTCCTTGGGATTTGCGCCCCCTGGGCTGGATCTCCTATTTTTTGTATAAATAAAGCTTAGGCTGCCTTTTCCAAGCTAGTTAGAGTTGGATTGAGGAGCTATCGCTGTTGTAACACTGTGTAATATCTTTTGCTATTGGAATAAAGTGAAGCTTTGGAGGCCAAATCTGTGTAATGCTTTTATATGTGTGGATTTAACATTGTCTTGCAGCTTTTTACTGTTGGCTTTCTCTCAATTTCTGTATTTGAATCCTGTCTGGCTTAATGATTCAGTTGAATCAATAGGAGTATAGCTGGGCAAGTAAGATTACTTGCTTTTCAATATCTCATAGTATATACGCTTGAAGATTCAGATCATACATGTTTAAATAAGTTTATTTGCATGTAATCCCTCTCTTTCTTCATATATTTCTATCTAGATCTCATAAGGTTTTGTGCAAGATTGTTTGTTAGTTTTCAGGTAACAGGGGTTGGACGAACTGTGGATCTAAATTGACTCCACTGGGCATCCGACTGTTTTGTGAAAGCATTGTCCCTCGGCATTCCACTAACTAGTCTTCTTTGCAGATCCATTCCCCGGCAACAAGCGCTCTTCCTTTCTTCTTCCTCCTTCAAATTTCTTCAAATCAGTGCGGTTACTTGTTTTGCAGTTTTAAATTTCTTTAAATCTATCAATTTCAGAGTTCATCTTACATAGATCTTGCTGCCTTAAAGCTCATAAAACTAGATCTCATTCCTAAAGAAATTTTTACAAGCATTCTAGATCTAGTTTTAGGGAAAATTGTTATTTTTCAAGGCTGTGAAAGTAGATCAAAAGCTTGTTGAATGCATGGTTGTTTCCTTAGAATTTAAAATGTTATATTCAGCAATTTAAGTGCTTCATATTGGCTGTCCCCAAAGCAGGCCAAGATCCCAAGGAAAGCTTGCTTTTCTTGGTTCTTTTTCCGTTTCTTTAAAAACTAGTTTTAACTTAGAATTTTTGGGTAAAATGTTTGTTTATCCAAAAGTACTTTCAAAAGTACTTTCAAAGTACTTTTGGGCATATTTAACTTGATAAGCTTACTGGTTTTTATCAGGTGTAACAAAAAAGAGGAGGAGGTGCTGTCCGGAAAGCATTTTTGGACCATTTGAAACCCCCCAGGGGATCTTTGTTTTCCAAAACTTTCAAATTTTTGCAATTTGTAAACCTTTGGTCTCATTCCATATAAGGACCAAGTGGATTAATTTCAGTTTGCTAATATTGTAATTGCTGCTAATAAAAAGAAAAATCTTTTCGAATAGGCTCTTTCGAGCCTATTCACCATCCCCTTTGGGGGGGTTTGCGTCTTGTTGCCGCCTTACACACACCTGGGTCACATGGTAGAAATCTTCAAGCCACTCAGTGTGTCCTTGGGGGCAAGTCTCGAGTCAAGGCTATCACCTTGTTCTTGACTCCTCCATTTAGGCTCAACTCCTGACGAAGCCAAGGAGGGTAGACCCTATTAAGTTACTAAGACCAATTACTTAGTATGGTGATGTTAAACTGAATGAATTACTTAGGAGTTTGAAATTTAACCATAAACAACCACAGATGATAAGATACAAAATGAACGCACGAAAGCACAATGCTGAGACACAATATATATAGTAAGAAAATAACCAGTGCCTTAAAATGGAGTAAAAAAGAAATCAATATACTTGCATGTGCTTAGAGTGAATGTTTTGCAATTGCCTCTTGGTACGTTTTAAGTTAATGTGAAAATATGAGTTGATTAAAATTAGGCGAAGGGGTGGACTCTAGATATACCTGAGAGTACTTGGAGTATGTCCAAAACTAAACTTTCACGGCTACCAGCAAAGAATGTGGGCTGAATGGAGTCTCTGGGGCTATTGTTCATAACGCATTTGTTAGGGTGTGACAGAGATCGGCGCCCCGATGTCACTTTTCAGAAGTTCCCGCTTCCTTTGGGTATTTTGCCACTGTAATGGTTTGATATAGGCGTTGGATTTTCACCTAATGGTTTTGTCAATTTGGGAGAGTGAATCCTAATTATACTAGTCACTCAAATGCCTTTGATATAGCTTGACTGATCGGACGAACTGCAGCCAAGTGCAAAGCATACACATCGGAGTCTTGTCAATTTTAGTAAATTTTGAGATGGATGTTCTTGTTAAAATGAAAACCCTCCAGGAACCTCTTTCGGTCCAAGTGGACCTCAATCGGGGAATCAAGGAGGGGTTGATTTTATTATGGTTACTGAAACAAATGATAATAGCAAATGAACATAAAAAGATAAGAAAACCATAATTTTCTAATTAGACTACCACGAACCTTTCTTCACCTTTTGGCTCAAAAGGTGGCTCGTGGCGTAAGTATTAAAGTTACTTTGAAACCAATAGAAATGGAATATGGAATTGATTTTAAATCAAAGTATACTACCCTGCAGATTAATACTACGCTAGATTGAAAAAAGATGAACGAAAAGCAAAAATGACACGGACACAAATCCGCCCAGGGGGGAATGGGGAATGGGCTCGAAAGAGCCTATTCAAAATTATTTTTATTACCAGCGGTTACAATATCAACAAAATGATATGATGCCTCTTGATTCTTATACAGAATGAAACCAAGAGCTTACAAAGTGCAAAAATTAAAGATTTCAGTCAAAAAGGGAGACCCTTGGGGGAATTCAGAAAGCCCAAAAATCACTTTCGAGCAGCAGCTCCTCCTCTTTTCTGTTATACCTGCTAAAAACCAACAAGCTTATTAGACTGAAATATGCCCAAAAGCACTCCGAAAGTACCTTTGGGTCAGCTTACTTTTAACAAAAAAAAACTAAGTAAAAACTAGTTAAAAAAGGTAAAAAAGGAACCAAGGAAAGCAAGTTTTCCTTGGGATCTCGGCTTGCCTTTTAGACAGCCAATATGATGTGCAATGATTGCTAGATTTATCTTTTATAACAGAAAATAGAAATCTAATGCATGCAAGCTACAAATTCTCTTTAAAATTCCATGCAAAATGACAATTTCCTTAAAGCTAGATCTAGAATGCTTATGAAACCTTTTAAGAACAAGATCTAAATTATGGGCTTTGAGAAGATAGATCTATGTTAAATTTACTTTAAGATGATAGATCTAAACAATATCAAAGCTATGAACAAAGTAACCGGGTAAAAGAATTGATTTTGAAGGAGGAAGAGGAGGAGAGAAATGCTGGTAGCCTTGAAGATCCACCATGGAGCTTTCAGGTGGAATGTCGAGGGACTATGCCTTTGGAAGGTTTTGGAGAGAGTGAAGAAGCAAATTAGATCAACATCCTCTCCAATCTAGGAACCTACAACTCAGCTGAAATAAAAAAACTTGCCGAAATACTTGTGAGATCCGATTAGTACATACACAGAGATTCAGAATAACATGCATATAAGCTTATAGAACATGTTGAATCGAGATCTCTAAACATGCATCAAAGGAAAGAGATGGCCAATAAAATTATTGAAAAGCACATTTTCTATCAAGATTATAATAAGCTTATTATCAATCTTAGCAATGAATCCACAAGCAATCAACAAATTATGAACACAGATACAGGTTACCTCAGTAAAAAATGGCAATGATCATCCACACATACAATGGCACAACACCGTCTTGCCTCCAAAGCTTCTCTTTATTTCAAATGAACAATAACAACAGTACAATAGCAGCAGCACCTCAATCCCAGTTCTAACTAGCTTGGAAGAGGGGGCTTATGCTTTGATTTATACAAAAAACAGGAGATCCAGCCCAGGGGGGGCGCAAATCCCAAGGAGACAGATCAAATCAGCTGATGGAGAGTCAATCAATGCAGATCTGAAGCTGAATTGAGACTACTTGTCAACCGGGGGGCTGATTGAGCTGACACATCAACCCATAAACCGACACATCAGTCCACAGAGCATCCATGAGAGTCCACACGTGTGGAGGAGAGAGAGAGGGCGCAATTCCCCATAAAGACTGCTGAAGATCAACTCTGGATCTGATTTGATCACCTCCTTCAGTGAAGGATTTGTCAGATCCAGTCAATCTGGTTCAGATCTGACTGATTTCAATCAAATCGCCTGAGAATCTATTGATTTATGATTTTGGATTTGCTCCATTATTCATCAATTTATTAATTAAAATAATCAATAAATGATTTTTTGGGGCTTTTTGACCTAAGTGATGGAAAATCACTCAAAACTAGGAAATAGTGGGTCCATGGGTTTACATGGTGTTCTTAGCTTTAAAATGAGCACCTACATGACTGAAACTGATTATTTGGCCCACTTTTATTACAAAATCAAAATTTTCCAATTAAATTATTAAAAAATAGCCTAAGTTTTGGAAAAATTAAATTTTAATAAAAAACACTGAAAAAACTAAAAAATTGAAAAATTGAAAAAACCTAGGGGGACTTAGACATCTTCATATGACTCGACCATGATGTCTAGCATGTTTATACATTAACACATAGACTCAAATAACTTCAATAGGCCTAAATGCCAAGCCGACCACCCCAACTTTGGAGGTATGGAGTGAAAAACTCAGAAATGATCAGTCGTTTATTCAACAACCGATAATAACCAAGGGAAAAAACACCCTGGGATGATCAGATTGACAAATAAAGTCTAAGAGACCGAGTCTTTTACAGACACTATCATGCTATAACATTTATTAAAATTCCCTTGTGGGGTATGAACATGTGATATAGTACAACAAGCACTTCCCAGAAGTACGACTGAAAGTCTTCTGAAGTCCGAACAAGTTATCCTTGTTCGGTTCACCAGGCTCATTTGATAAAAAACCACTAAGTAAAACTTAGGTGGTAACATTCTAGCTCCAACTGCGGGACGTGTGCTCGATCTGGTCATAGGGCAAGGAGAGGATACGAGAACATCAGAATCTTTGGTTTATACATCCTGTAAAAACATCTCAACTTGACAAGAAAACCTCAGTAGCACAAGCTTTACCTGAAAAACCAAATGAACCATTAAGCTGATTTATTCAAACAAAATAAATGTAACTAACTAATGAAAACCAAAATGTTTGATTATAGCTAAGTACAAAACAAAAATGCAGAAAGTAAATGCTCTCTTTCAAGGAGCTTATTTTCCTACTCTAAGCATGAAAAAAGGGTTAAATGTAATCAGAAATCCAATGTAACCACCTAAGCATTTTATTAACATAAAAAAAAATTTCTTGTCTTTGGTTACCAGCCAAAGTGAGGATACCTTATTTATAAATTGCAAACCTGCGTGATGATTCAGAATGGGCGGGATGGATGGGAGATCATAGGCATGAATAATGTCATAAAAATTCTTCCCTAACTTGTATGTGCTCATGCAGGTTGCTTCTATCCATGACTGGATAGGACTGATATACCAATCAGAATGATGAGGCAGACTCACTACATCATCATACTGATCATCGAGGCTTATCAAATGATTACTTGTTGCACAAACCCCAAGTAGCTTCAAATCATAAGGAACCTCTATATGTGAAAAAGATGGTTGAGACTGATATTCCATTGACTGCATCACATCTAACTTTTCACAATACTGTTTCTCAAAGTATTTATTACCGATACCCTTGTGCGGCTCTGCATGGTATGACTCTGAATGATCACGTGAAAATTCTGAATGCTTCTCTTCCATACTAAGATTTTCCCAGGCATCCAGATCCGTGCTCCCCTCTATGAACGTATCATAGATTGGACTTCCACAATTTTTTTAATAGGCACTCCCATTGTTGGACATATCATGGATGAGATTCTCCATAAGATTTTCACAATTTGGATTATCTATGAAATTCCAATAGTCATCACTCCCATCAGTGTCATATGTGGGGGACTCTTCATCCATGGCATCATGCTCATGCCTATCCATGTCTTCCTTGTATTCATAACAATCTTCTTCAGATAAAATGTCACAAGGCAATAAACTTTCCAAACCTTCATCAACATGTGGAGAACAAGGTCTAGTGTCACCACACATCATACTGATCTTATCATAAGTTTCTTTGTAGGATTCCATTATGATATCATGAAAAGGATCTTCAATCAAGGAAGCCTTTTGGACATATTCAATGGGATCACTTGGTATGTGTTGCTCAGTGGATTTCTCTAGAGGGATTTCTGGAAAGATATCAGCATTGCAACACACTTGAGAATACACCAAATCTTCAATGTCTTCAGCTATGGTGACATGACGAGAGTCTTCAACAATGTGTTCCATCATGGGCTCCTCTTGAAGCTCTTCAATAAGATCATCTTGGATTTTTTCTTTCTCAGAATCTTGCTGTGTATTGGGAAATACCTCATATTCTTTCAAACGATGCTTAATTGCTTCCTTTCTTAAATAACTACTAGGATTCTTTTTGATGGGAGTATCATGAACCTCCTCTTCACTTAAATGTTCAAGAAGTGATTCCAAGTCTTCAATACTTTGTATCATGGAAAAAGGTCCATCATATGTTTTCGTGTGATACTTTGTCCCAGATAGGTAGAATGTACAGATCTTTTCAAGGAACTTTTTTAAACCATTCATACTACCCCTACCATCATGCCACTGCTCTAAAAACATCCAAAGAAAGTTTGGAAAAGAAGTTATATATTTATTAGGAAGGCCCTGATAGAACCAACAACAGGCCTCACCCCTAAAAGTATTAGCAAACATTTCCATCATATTGTCTTCATGAAGAATATTGAAGTCAGCAATCAACTGAAGGAAAGATTTGACATGCCAGATGGCCGAATCACCATAATTTCCATGAAATGCCGGAAGCCTATTATATGCATCCCCCAAACCATTACAACAGTTAGGAAAACCTGGAATGGTTGAGAAATCAATAGGATGAAACATTACGGTTAACTGGGCACCATATTTTTGCTTTAATTCATCCATATCAAAAATTAATAGTATGCATTTGATATAACAATTAAACCTTGTACTGAAAAGGTGGAGCTGTAAGGTGATGAGCTTTAAAGGTTTTAACATGTTGCATGGGCTCATCTACACACAACAAAACTTCACAAGTTTATGAGATAACTGGGTTTTATTCCTTCAATGGAGTCACCATGTGAAAAAGAAAAATAAGCATTTATAAATCTTTTCACAAAAATGATTTTTTGTTTTTCTTTGTGAAAATAAAAACTTGAAAAAAGTTAGTGGAGTCGCCAGATGAAAATTAAATATCTACTCTAAGCATTCATCAAATAAAGCAAAAACAAAAAGGAAGAAAACAAAAGTCGTATTTTTTATTCCCGGCAACGGCGCCAAAAGATATTGCTGTCTTACACACACCTAGGTCACATGGCAGAAATTTTCAAACCACTCGGTGTGTCCTTGGGGGCAAGTCTCGAGTCAAGGCTATCACCTTGTTCTTGACTCCTTCGTTTAGGCTCAACTCCTGACGAAGCCAAGGGAGGTAGACCATATTAAGTTACTAAGGCTAATTACTTAGTATGGTGATGTTAAACTGAATGAATTACTTAGGAGTTTGAAATTTAACCATAAACAACCACAGACGACAAGATACAAAATGAGCGCACGAAAGCACAATGTTGAAACACAATATATATATATATATATATATATATATATATATATATAGCAAGAAAATAACCAATGCCTTAAAATTGAG
>LPNX010067090.1:320688-335142 GCA_001517045.1 Pseudotsuga menziesii
CTTAGCCGATTTGATTGAAATCAGTGATATCTGAAGCAGATTGACTGAATTTGACAAATCCCTAACTGAAGGAGGTGATCAAATTAGATCCAGAGTTGATCTTTAGGTGTCTTCATGGGGAATTCCGCCCTCTCTCTCTCCTCCACATGTGTGGACTCTCCTGGATACTCTGTGGACTGATGTGTCGGTGTATGGGTTGATGTGTCAGTTCAATCAAGCCCCCGGTTGACAAGTAGGCTTAGTTCAGCTTCAATTCTGCATTGATGGACTCTCCATCAGCTGATTTCATCTGATTCCATGAGGAATTGCGCCCCCCTTGGGCTGGATGTCCTGTATTTTGTATATATCCAGGCACAACCTCCTCTTCCAAGCTAGTTAGAACTGAGATTGAGGTGCTGCTGCTATTGTACTGTTGTTATTGTTCATTTGAAATAAAGAGAAGCTTTGGAGGCAAGACGGTGTTGTGCCATTGTATGTGTGGATGATGATTGCCATTATTTTACTGAGGTAACCTGTATCTGTGTTCATGATTTGCTAATTGTTTGTAGATCCGTTGTTAAGATTGATAATAAGCTTATTATAATCTTGATAGGAAAGGTGCTTTTCAATAAGTTTATTGGCCATCTCTTTCCTTTGATGCATGTTTAGAGATCTAGATTTAACATGTCCTATAAGCTTATATGCATGTTATTTTGAATATCTGTGTATGTACTAATCGGATCTCACAAGTTTTTCGGCAAGTTTCTTGATTTCAGCTGAGCTGCAGGTTCCTACATTGGAGAGGATGCTGATCTAGTTTGCTTTTTCACTCTCTCCAAAACCTTCCAAAGGTAATAGTCCCTCGACATTCCACCTGAAAGCTCCACTGTGGATTTTCAAGGAAACCAACATTTCTCTCCTCCTCTTCCTTCCTTAAGATCAACACTTTTACCCGGTTACTTTGTTCATAGATTTGATTTTGTTTAGATCTATCATCTTAAAATTAATTTCAGTATAGATCTATCCTTTCAAAGCCCATAGTCTAGATCTTGCTCTTAAAAGGTTTCATAAGCTTTCTAGATCTAGCTTTAGGGAAATCGTACTTTTTTGCATGTAATTTTAAAGAAAATTCGTAGCTTGCATGCATTTGATTTTTGTTTGCTGTACGTTAAAATTTCATATTCTGCAATAAAAGTGCCCATCTCATTGGTTGCCCAAAAGGCAAGCCAAGATCCCAAGGAGGGTTCCTGTTTTCCCCTTTTAACTAGTTTTCAGCTTACCTTTTTTTGTTAAAAGTGAGCTGACCCAAAGGTACTCTCAGAGTGCTTTTGGGCATATTTCAGTCTGATATGCTTGCTGTTTTTTAGCAGGTTTGACATAAAAGAAAGGAAGCTGGTGTTCGGAGGTGGTCTCAGAAGCGTTCAAATCCCCCCAGGGGTCTCTCATTTGACTAAAACCTTTAATTTTCGCACTTTGTAAGCTCTTGATTTCATTCCATATAAGGATCAAGAGGAATTATATCAATTCTCTGATATTGTAACCGCTGTTAATAAAAATATTTTTTTGAATAGGCTCTTTCGAGCCCATTCCCCATCCCCCCTGGGGGATTTGCGTCTGTGTCCTTTTTGTTGTTTTTTGCTCATTTGTTTTGAAACTAATATTGATCTAATCTGCAGGGTATTATATTTTATTTCATTATCAATTTCATATTCCATACTTTATATTTCAAAGTAATCTTAATACTTACCCCACGACTTCTCGATTGACTCGAAAGGGGAAAGGGATTCGTGGTAGGACTAATTAGAAAACTAGAATTGTGCATCTGCTTTATTTTCTATCATTTGTTTTTTTTAGCTATTATAAAATTAACCCCTCATTGATTCCCCGATTAAGATCCACTTGGATCGAAAGAGGTTCCTGGAGGGTTTTCTTTTCTACAAGAACACCCTTGTAAAATTTACTAAAATTGACAAGACTTCAGTGTGTATGCTCTACACTTGGCTGCGGTTCGTCCAATCAGTCAAACTGTATCAAAAGCACTTGAGTGACTAGCATAATTAGGACTCACTCTCCCAAATTAACAAACCAACAGGTGAAAATCTAACACCTAGATCAAACCATCATGGTGGCAAAATACCCGAAGGAAGCTGGAACTTCTGAAAAGTGACCTCGGGGCACCGATCTCTGTCACACCCTAATGGGTACGTTATGAACAATAGCCCTAGAGACTCCATTCAACCCACATATTCCTTGCGGGTAGCCGTGAAGGTTTAGTTTTGGACATACTCCAAGTACTCTCGGGTAAATCTGGAGTCCCCCCTTTGCCTAATTTTAATCAACTCACACTTCAAATTTAACTTAAAACGTATCAAGAGGCAATCGCAAAACACTCACTCCAAGCACATGCAAGTACATTGTTTCTATTTTTTGACTCCATTCTAAGGCACTGGTTATTTTCTTGCTTTATATATATATTGTGTCTTAGCATTGTGCTTTCGTGTGTTTATTTTCATATCTTGTCATCTTTGATTGTCTATAGTTAAATTTCAAACTCCTAAGTAACCCATTTAGTTTAACATCACCACACTAAGTAATTATCCTTAGTAACTTAATAGGGTTTAACCCCGTTGGCTTTGTTAGGGGTTGAGCCTAAACGAAGGAGTCAAGAACAAGGTGACAGCCTTGACTCGAGACTTGCCCCCAAGGACACACCGAGTGGCTTGAAGATTTCTGCCACGTGACCCAGGTGTGTGAAAGGCGGCAACATGCCTCTTGGTACGTTTTAAGTTAATGTGAAAATATGAGTTGATTAAAATTAGGCGAAGGGGTGGACTCCAGATATACCCGAGAGTACTTGGAGTATGTCCAAAACTAAATCTTCACGACTACCAGCAAGCAATATGTGGGCTGAATGGAGTCTCTGGGGCTATTGTTCATAACGCACCCATTAGGGTGTGACAGAGATTGGCACCCCGATGTCACTTTTCAGAAGTTCCCGCTTCCTTTGGGTATTTTGCCACCGTAATGGTTTGATCTAGGTGTTGGATTTTCACCTAATGGTTTGTCAATTTGGGAGAGTGAATCCTAATTATACTAGTCACTCAAATGCTTTTGATATAGCTTGACTAATCAAACGAACCACAGCCAAGTGCAGAGCATACACACCGGAGTCTTGTCAATTTTAGTAAATTTTGAGATGGATGTTCTTGTTAAAAAGAAAACCCTCCAGGAACCTCTTTCGGTCCAAGTCGACCTCAATCGGGGAATCAAGGAGGGGTTGATTTTATTATGGTTACTGAAACAAATGATGATAGAAAATGAACATAACAATATAAGCAAACCACAATTTTAAAATTAGACTACCACGAACCTTTCTTCACCTTTTGGGTCAAAATGAAGCTCGTGGGGTAAGTATTAAAGTTACTTTGAAACCAATAGAAATGGAATATGGAATTGATTTTAAATCAAAGTATACTACTCTGCAGATTAATACTACGCTAGATTGAAAAAAAATGAACGAAAAACAAAAATGACACGGACGCAAATTCCCCAGGGGGGATGGGGAATGGGCTCGAAAGAGCCTATTCAAAATTATTTTTATTACCAGCGGTTACAATATCAGCAAACTGATATGATGCCTCTTGATTCTTATACAGAATGAAACCAAAATCTTTCAAAGTGCAAAAATTAAAGATTTCAGTCAAAAAGGGAGACCCCTGGGGGGATTCAGAAGGCCCAAAAGTCACTTTCGAGCAGTAGCTCCTCCTCTTTTCTGTTATACCTGCTAAAAACTAGCAAGCTTATTAGACTGAAATATGCCCAAAAGCACTCTGAAAGTACCTTTGGGTCGGCTTACTTTTAACAAAAAAAAGCTAAGTAAAAACTAGTTAAAAAAGGTAAAAAGGGAAACAAGGAAAGCAAGATTTCTTTGGGATCTTGGCTTGCCTTTTAGGCATCCAATATGATGTGCACTGATTGTTAGATTTATCTTTTATAACATAAAACATAAATCTAATGCATGCAAGCTACAAATTCTCTTTAAAATTTTATGCAAAAAAGACGATTTCCCTAAAGCTAGATCTAGAATGCTTATGAAACCTTTTAAGAACAAGATCTAGATTATGGGCTTTAAGAAGATAGATCTATGTTAAATTTACTTTAATATGATAGATCTAAACAATATCTAAGCTATGAACAAAGTAACCAGATAAAAGAATTGATTTTGAAGGAGGAAGAGGAGGAGAGAAATGCTGGTAGCCTTGAAGATCCACCGTGGAGCTTTCAGGTGGGATGTCAAGGGACTATGCCTTTGGAAGGTTTTGGAGAGAGTGAAGAAGCAAACTAGATCAGCATCCTCTCCAATCTAGGAACCTGCAGCTCAGCTGAAATAAAAAAGCTTGCCGAAATACTTGTGAGATCCAATTAGTACATACACAGAGATTCAGAATAACATGCATATAAGCTTATAGAACATGCTGAATCTAGATCTCTAAACATGCATCAAAGAAAAGAGATGGCCAATAAACTTATTGAAAAGCACTTTTCCTATCAAGATTATAATAAGATTATTATCAATCTTAGCAATGAATCCACAAACAATCAGCAAATTATGAACACAGATACAGGTTACCTCAGTAAAAATGGCAATGATTATCCACACATACAATGGCACAACACCGTCTTGCCTCCAAAGCTTCTCTTTATTTCAAATGAACAATAACAACAGTAGAATAGCAGCGGCACCTCAATCCCAGTTCTAACTAGCTTGGAAGAGGGGGATTATGCTTTGATTTATACAAAAAAAGGAGATCCATCCCAGGGGGGGCGCAAATCCCAAGGAGACAGATCAAATCAACTAATGGAGAGTCAATCAATGTAGATCTGAAGCTGAACTAAGCCTACTTGTCAACCGAGGGGCTGATTGAACTGACACATCAACCCATAAACCGACACATCAGTCCACAGAGCATCCAGGAGAGTCCACACGTGTGGAGGAGAGAGAGAGGGCGTAATTCCCCATAAAGACTGCTGAAGATCAACTCTGGATCTGATTTGATCACCTCCTTCAGTCAAGGATTTGTCAGATCCAATCAATCTGGTTCAGATCTGACTGATTTCAATCAAATCGGCTGAAAATCCACTGATCTTTAATTTTGGATTTACTCCATTATTCATAAATTTATTAATTAAAATAATCAATAAATTATTTTTTGGGGCTTTTTGACCTGAGTGATGGAAAATCACTCAAAACTAGGAAATAGTGGGACCATGGGTTTACATGGTGCTCTTAGCTTGAAAATGAGCACCTACATGACTGAAACTGATTATTTGGCCCACTTTTATTACAAAATCAAATTTTTCAATTAAACTATTAAAAAATAGCCTAAGTTTTGGAAAAATTAAATTTTAATAAAAAACACTGAAAAAACTAAAAAATTGAAAAATTGAAAAAACCTAGGGGCACTTAAACATGTTCATATGACTCGACCATGATGTCTAGCATGTTTATACATTGACAAATAGACTCTAATAACCTCAATAGGCCTAAATGCCAAGCCGACCACCCCAACTTTGGAGGTATGGAGTGAAAAACTTAGAAATTATCAGTGGTTTATTCAACAACCGATAATAACCAAGGGAAAAAACAACCTGGAATGATCGGATTGACAAATAAATTCTAAGAGACCGAGTCTCTTACAGACACTATCATGCTAGAACATTTATTACAATTCCCCCATGGGGTATGAACATGTGATATAGTATAACAAGTACTTCCCAGAAGTACGACTGAAGGTCTTCTAAAGTCCAAACAAGTTATCCTTGTTCGGTTCACCAGGCTCATTTGATAAAAAACCACTAAGTACAACTTAGGTAGTAACACGGCCGTGTCATTTTTTTACTTTTTGTTCATCTTTTTTCAATTTAGTGTAGTTCTAATCTATAGGGTAGTATACTTTGACTTATAATCATTGCCATATTCCATATCTGGTGGTTTCAAATTAATTTCAATACTTACCCCACGAGCCTCCTTTTGAGCCGAAAGGTGAAGAAAGGGTTGTGGTAGTCTAATTAGAAAATTGTGGTTTGCTTATTTGTTTATGCTTCATCTACTATCATCATTTGTTTTAGTAATCATAATAAAATCAACCCCTCCTTGATTCCCCGATTGAGGTCCACTTGGACTGAAAGAGGTTCCTGGAGGGTTTTCTTTTTAACAAGAACACCTCTTTTAAAATTTACTAAAAATAACAAAGACTCCGATGTATATGCTCTGTACTTGGTTGCGGTTCGTCCGATCAGTCAAGCTGCATCCAAAGCAGTTGAGTGACTAGAATAATTAGGATTCACTCTCCCCAAATTGACAAACCATCAGGGGAAAATCTAACGCCTCGATCAAACCATTACGGTGTCAAAATACCCAAAGGAAGCGGGAACTCCTGAAAAGTAACCTCGGGGCGCCGATCTCTGTTACACCTTCGGGTGCATTATGAACAACAGCCTCAGAGACTCCATTCAGCCCACATATTCCTTGCGGGTAGCCATGACGGTTTAGTTTTGGACATACTTCAAGTACACCCTGGGTATATCTAGAGTCCCCTCGCCTAAGTTAAATTACTCATCTTCTTACATTAATTTAAAATTAACCAAGATACAATTGCACAACATTCATTTTAGCACTTGCAAGCACTCTTAATTGTTTTTCGACTCCATTTTCAAGGCACTGGTCAATTGTTTATTTCTTTCAATCTATATGTGATTGGGTGTCATTTTCGTGCTTACTTGTGATTATCTCATCATGTTATTTGTTGTTTACAATTGTTAAATTGAAACTCCTAAATAACTTACTATTTAATACCATCATTGTCCTAAATTATTTTTCCTTAGTAACTTAATAGGGTCTACCCCCCTTGGCTTCGTTACGAGTTGAGCCTAAACGGAGGAGTCAAGAACAAGGTGACAGCCTTGACTCGAGACTTGCCCCCAAGGACACACCGAGTGGCTTGAAGATTTCTGCCACGTAACTCAGGTGTGTGAAAGGCGGCAACAGGGTACATGCATTTTTGTCATGAATTTTTAATTAGCATCTAGGCAATAATGTCAGTCCTTGGTTTTCTATTTAATTTTCATAATGGTTTGTGGTCGGTGCCATGATACTTGCATTGGTCTATGTAAAGAAAATTCAATGATCATTGATTTTGTTTTTACTAGAAATATCAAATGATTTAAGATCTTTTCCATAACATATATTATTGTTAATATTTTCC
The DNA here is from genome assembly GCA_001517045.1 of Pseudotsuga menziesii. Taxonomy (NCBI): domain Eukaryota; kingdom Viridiplantae; phylum Streptophyta; class Pinopsida; order Pinales; family Pinaceae; genus Pseudotsuga; species Pseudotsuga menziesii. Next base: position 327,933 of record LPNX010067090.1, read on the forward strand.
AAGTCTTGGTTTTTGTTTTTCATTTGAAGGAACTTCTGTTTTGATTGACAACATAAGTAGTGTATCTTGTAGTCATTTGGTTTTCATCATAAATAAACACAAAATATAAATTTTTCTACTATGATGAAAACCATCTTTCATTCTGGAATTTGCTCTTTACGATTTATTTCTGGAGTGATTATTTATATAAAGTAATGGTAAACTGCATGATTGGGTTGGGGGTCTTTGAGTTGTTGCATGTACATTGTAAATGCAACTTGTAATTATTTCAGCCTATTAATATTAACATTGGGTTCTGCCCCTTAGCAGTGAAAATTCTATGAAATTTATAGTAAAGGATAGAAATATGGAGCAAGGAAGTGATCCCTTGCCAAAACATTATGTAAACAGGAATAATAGTGTGATGTTCCAAGAGCAAGATATCCAGGGTAAAAATGGGAGCACCAAATCTGAAAAGGTGGTCAAATAAACTTGTGGAACCTTGACTGAATTAGGTTAGAATAATGCAAACAATTCTTTTACATTTGCTTTATTTAACATGTTGGAAAGATATTGTGATCGCTGATAAGAAATTTTGTATATAGGCATCTGGAAAGTATACTTATTGGGCGTTAGACAGTAAACACAGGTACTTTGGAACTAGGGATTGGTCAAAGCAATACAAGTGATGACTCTTCTGATGCCCAAGATAAATCGATGCAAGGTCAGAAAAAGGAAATACTTAAAGGGACGGGAAATAAAATTGATCCAAATACTAAGAAGAGAACTGAAAAAAAGGAATCCAGAGTGCCAACAAGTGTTGATAAAGAAAATGGAAGCTCAAACAAAGACATTACCAAACTTGCAATACCTTTAAACAAATCAGAAAATATCTTGAAGCTTGAGGAGCCTTTGCAGGAATCACAGGAAGGGCCTAAAGAGAAGAAGAAGAAAAAGAAGAATTCCAAGGACAAGGATTCTGTAGATAATGATGATCAAAAGGCAAGTGTTGATGGAGTAAATAGAAGCTCAACAAAAGATGATGCAAATCTTAGCAAATATTCATAAAAAATAGAAAATATCTTGGACGTTGATGAATCTTTGCAGGGGTTACTAGAAGTACCAAAGGAGAAGAGGAAGAAGAAGAAGAATCCCAAGGACAAGGATTCTGAAAATAATGACAAACTAGACAGTGCCAAGAAAACAAAGAAGGAAAAGAAAGCTTTGAAGGAGAATCCTTGTAGAAGTACCAAAGGAGAAGAGGAAGAAGAAGAAGAATCCCAAGGACAAGGATTCTGAAAATAATGACAAACTAGACAGTGCCAAGAAAACAAAGACGGAAAAGAAAGCTTTGAAGGAGAATCCCTAGGACAAGGATTCTTAAGATAATGGCAAACAGGACAGTGCCAAGAAAACAAAGAAGGAAAAGAAAGCATTAAAAATGAAACTGCAGTCTTTTGGTTTGCATGAGACAAATGAAGATACACGCAAAAACAACTTGAAGGGTTCAACAAAGGATATTGACCAATCATTAGTAGATACTAAGAGTTTCAGGAAGCCTCAGGCGAAGGAAGTTGATGAACTAGAGCCTGTTAAATAAGTTAATGGTTCAACAAATACACATGGATACCAGAATGAAAGCACACCTAGACAAAAGGGGGTCATCAAAGTGGATGGAGAGGAAGGAAATATTTCATCAAGTTCAAAGAAGAAATATGATGTGGTAACATCACTGAACTATTTTTTACATTTCATATCTATATATTTATGTTAAATGTGTACTCTTTATACACTCTTGGGGAACATGGATTTGGTTGGTTTGAATTATTCTTTGCTCTTGGCCTGGAAGGTTGGCAAAATATGTTTCATGGAGGGTTTATTTTTGGATATAGCTATTATAGGGAAAAGATTGCAAATGCAAAATGATATCATGAATTTTTGCTCAGCATCCTAATAGATGTAGCTATTCTAACTCTATCAGGCATTATGCTGATTATATCATCTTTCTTTAACCTTATCTATTATTGTCCATATTCTGTTTTCTTAGAGGTCTCTGAGTTAATTGATTCATATATTGGGGTTATTTGTAATTTTTTCTGCAATGCTTATAACTATTTCTTTTGTTATTTGTATGTACCAAGTCACATCTTTCAACCTTTGTGAAACTGGGGAAAGTTTATGGGGACAATAAAGGGATAGGTAGTGCAGGATATACCCATAAAATATTAATTTTACTTGAAGATATGATGTATAAGGTTCAAGCTAACCAATAACATTAATCTTACTCTTGAACAAATTTAGATTATAAGGCATCCAGGACCACCAAATGCGGGGGAGATAGTAAATAGCAATGCATAGTAACCAACTGGTATGCCATTTGTATATACAATGGGAAGGGTTTGGATGAGCAAAACACCAAACACATGTTGGATCATAACTAACTCTTTCAGCAATGAAATAATGAGAACTTCATTCAACATAAAGTGCATTCGATGTAAAATTCATATCAGAGCAAGTAGATTGACATGCACTATATATTGGGTGAAGGAAAAATACCTCCTTAATTCAAAATAAATGTGAACTGGATTTTGTGTAATTTCAAAAAGATCTTATAAACATATTTGAAATGTTTTCATTTATGGAAATGTAGGGCTTGTAATTTCTCAGAAGAAATATAGCAATAACTAAATGACAGAGAATAGGACAAATTCATATGCATGACAAAGAAGACTAGAGGCATGAAACAACCGAATGGTGAAGATGTAGAAAACTTATTTGTTTCATGTTTGGGAAGAGCTCGAACCCTATCTAAATATCATAGCAGTGAGCAGACTTCATTTCTCTATTTATGTTTTGTAATGAAGAAAATTTGTTTATCAGGCCTGGAGTTGAGATTGAGGATACTATGGTGTTAATGTCTAGAAGATCTATCCCAACATTAACTTTCACAAGTTGGGAAGCAGTGCTACAGTCTATAACATAAGGATAACCTCACATTATCAATCAGACTATTTAGACTAAATGATCCTTGCATGATAGTGTTACAATAACCCATTGGCCCTTAGCTGTAAGAAAATGTAGAAGCAAAGAAAAAAACAAATGAGATGGTTTTCCTTCTTTTGGCTTATTGCTATGCAAAAAAATTTCAATTCAGAATATACACTTTTTTTCCAGAATCAATGGAATGAGAAACTGAAAAGTTTAAAATTGGAAAACAGGAAAGGAAGAAAGGAGGGAAGGACAACCTACACTGTAAGGAAAATAACATGGATTTTCTAAGCCTGTACACCAAGTAGATTTATGGGGTTATCTCAGGAAATAAATCTTACTAAAGTTTTGTTAGAAATAGAGGCAGACTATGATATGAGAGAGAAATTTAGTGAGAAAAATAGCAGCAACCAAGCAGACACTAGTGACCGGGGAAGGGGAATTGACAAGATAGTAGCTTAACATCATAGAATGGTTTGGCTTTTGCCAAAATAACAATAGAATAATTAAAATCCTTTGCAACATTCATTAGAAAGAGTTGCAGCCAATAGTAAACTAACTGATCCCTTTGACCTTCAACATTGAATCAGGAAAGGGTGTCCCCTCACCCCTTTAGTGTATGTTTTTGGCAATAAGTGCTCTTGGCAAAAAGTAGATGGCCAAATTGTATCACTTGGAATTAGCCAATATATTTCGAATACCCCCTTGTTGCCTCCATTGGTTATATCCACAATGCGAAGCCCAAGGTTTTCTATCATCACTCAAAGTCAAAGCCAAAGCCAAAGCCAAAGCCAAAGCCAAAGCAAAATACCACCTCCTCCTCCCTTCCTACAAATTTTATTTGTGTCGGTGGAAATATGAACACCTTTTTTGCTCCATGCACACAATCTAGTTCCCACCCTAGCTTGGAGAGCATGGGTTGGAAAATGAATTTCTATATGCAAGCAAGCAAGGCCATTGATAATTTTTTATACTATTCCAAAACTCCCTTCAACTATGCCAGAAGCCCTTACTGGCCATCTATGATTGATGTAGTCAATGTTGCAGATCCATGGTTCAAAGCCCCTACATGTAAGAGCCTTCAGAGAATTTTGCTGTGAGAAACTAGATGATCTCAACCTTATACTTGCTGAGTATAGTTCATGAAGAGTAGAAAAAAATTGCACCATCACAAGTGATGGATGGACAGACACAAGGAATAGAGCCTTAATAAGTTTCCTTGTATCTTGTCCAAAGGACACAATGTTTCTCAAATTAGTGTATGCCTTAAACAAAATTAAGAGTGCCCAAATGTTTTATGACATGATTGAGGAAATTATTCAAGCAATGGGAGAGCAACATGTTATACAAATTGTTAATGATAATGGAACTAATTACGTTGTTGATAGTAGACTTTTTATGAATAGGAACCCCTCCATATTATGGACCTCTTGTGTTGCACATTTCATAGATTTAATTGAGGATAAGTTCTCTCTCATTTACTGACTTACCACATTTGTGCCATTACAAATAGCTTGTACCCCTTAAAATTGATTATTATAACAAAATTTTTAAGTGTTTTATGCATTTCAAAGCAATTTTATGATGGATAAGTTAGAGAATTAGCTGTATTTGACAATTAGATTTTCCTGTGATGGGTAGTTTATCCATCAAATTCCATCATTGCATCATTGGTTTTAGAGCCTAGCACACTTGATGACTAAATTTCCCTGTAATGAGAAATTTACTCATCAAATGCCATCAAATCCCATCACTGCATCATTGGTTTTAAAGCCCTACATTGCTAGAAGCTCAACGACCCATTAATTGTTACAAACACCTATTTTGTCTTAAATGACGCATCTATATCGATTTTTTCTAATTGTTTTCAAAATCATGTGCTTGTGCAAATGGTGATCTGTAATGTCCTCTTCCAGTTAGGCCTTAAAGGCCCAAAACCGCTAACCTATGTGATTCCTGTGGGTTCGAGCGGTTACTGACAGCTAGGGAATCAGTTAAGGACCGATGCCATCCATAGAAGATCTAGGGCATCATCATTTGGTCAAGAAGGGCCACCGGGGCCAAAGGCCACCTTCGTGCATGCCATCCTAGCATTATTTAATAATGCATGCACTTTTTTAAGTCTCCATCTGCATGCATGCAAGTCAACGACAAATTAGAAGATAAAGTGACCTAATTAGGTCAAATATTAGGTTTTGCGCAATTGAACTTTATAAATAGAGGATAAAGTGAAAGGAGACTTCACTTTTGATTATGATTATTTTGGGAGCTCTTGGATAGTAGCACATCGTCATTAGAGGAAATTTGGGGTCTAAAATGGGCCTTATAAGAAAACGTGCCAAAATAAGTTTTTGTGAGTTGGAATTCAAGAACCAACAGAATTTCGATAAAATAAGTCAACCATAATGGTTGAATTGACATATTTGTCATTAAAAAAAACTACTTTTTTTTTGTATTTTCGACATATCTCCCTGTGTTTTTACTCAAATTTTGATCGGGAGAGCTCGTTGGATGCGGAATTTAACGAGTACCCACACTGCATACTTTTGACGGACCCCGCTACCCCAAAAACAAGAAATACCTGAAAAAATGTGATGATGATGTCATCATCACGTTTTTTCNATATATGTCAAAAATACGAACACAAAAAGTAGTTTTTTTATTTCTTCCTCCAAAATTAATCAATATTATTTTATTATTTTCCTTAGGAGGCCCATTTTAGACCCCAAAATTCCTCTATGGCAACACAGTAGTTGGGGTTGGAGATGGAGTCTTCAGCTAACAGGATTTCGGCAGTGGAACATCTGTCCTAGTCTTATTCCGGGTAAGCCATACAGGTTCACCACTTGTTCTTTATTCATTCCCCAGTTATCTAGTACACGGTATAGATCGTTGTAGGGACACGTGTGCAACCGTAAGAGGGGTTTTCATCCAGAAAGCCCTAATCAGCTATTGGGCCTTCAGATCTTAGTTTCCTTCCGAAACTCAGGCACCATTCTCATCATCAGCTTCATACTCTGGTACCCGGTGATTATTAGATCCATCAGGGCTCATCCGAAGCAATTATTAGCAGTTTCGGGGTTCCAGGGTGTGAGTAGATGGCTCTCTGAAGCAATTCTCTACCCTTCCTAGAGGTCTCAGAACCTCCGCATGCATCAGGCATTCTCTCTGGCACTGAAAACCTGTCGACCCGGCAAATTCGCAGTTCCATCGGACACCTCCTTCCTTGAGGGCGTCACCCTTTTCTAACTGGGGCGTCTTGTTGCTGGGGTTCACCTGGAGCAGAGGAGATCCACCTATTTCCGATCCAGCATCCGGTGCTTGCATACTTTCTCCGGAGCAGTTCAGCTGGCTTATCAGTGGTAAGTGTTCATTCTATCTTGCAAACCCTAACCCTAATTTTTCCTATAAAATAGGGATTTTTGCTTGGCAGTTTGTATGCCCCGTTGTATCAGCATATTTGTATAGAAATAGAAAATATCGGGATTTGGGATATTACAGTGGTATCAGAGCTATTTTCTTGGCCAGCTGTGGGATTAAGAGATGAAAAATAGATGAATACATAAGGAGATCCTTTTGTAACCTATAGGAGGAGGAAGAGTAGATACACAGAAGAATTTGAAGATATCCAACTAGAAGATACCAATTCAGACATGGAACAGACAGGTAGACATTCGGATAGGGAAAAAGGAACGGGAGAAGAGGAGGATCGGATGGAGTTTCGCAGCTTGGTCTCTGCATTGCAAGACTTAGCCAAAGGACAAAAAGAAGTCCTCAATGCAATCAACAGACTGTCAGCGAAACCGAAACCAGGTATCAACAGTACACCTCCCTCACCAGTAGAGCGGGGATCTTCAAGCAGCAGTGGAAAGATGGTGTACACCAACATCTAGAACACTCCGCACATATACAACAGACCTACTATTAGGCCTACCATGCCTCACTTCTTGGCAGATGCAGTAGGGGGCCCGGTCATGCAGGTAGAACCCAGCGAGCCTTTTGGGGATTATTTGCAGGAGTACAGAGACTTAGGGGATGAGTTTCATGCTGCCATGTCTTTCTCAGACTTCTGCAACATGAAGAGTAGGAACAGGCCCAGGAATTTCAACAAGGGTTTCAATCACAACTATGAGCTACAGAAGAACTTGGGCAGGTTAACCATCCCAAACTTTGATGGGACTCGCGGAGGATCAGCGAGAACATGGGTCCAAAAGTTGGATACCTATTTCCAACTCAACCCCAT
>LPNX010067090.1:335377-377138 GCA_001517045.1 Pseudotsuga menziesii
CACTACATTGAGGTGTATTCAGATAGTGATGAGGACGACGATGAGTAGGAGGCCACAAAAGAGGAATCACACTAGGGTGATACACCAGAGGGAGTCATTGCTACATTGTCTGGAGTACCGAGATTCCATACTCTCAGGGTTAGGGGAGTAGTGCAGGGTCACAGAGTAGGAGTACTGATTGATGGGGGAGCCACCCACAATTTCATTGACTCCGCTTGGGTAGCCAAGAGAGGTATTCAGACTGAGAAGTTCGAGGGATTCACTGTAGGAGTAGCCGCGAACTCCAGCATGGAGTGCAACTACTGGATCCCAAAACTGAATGTTGCCTTAGGTAACTATCAGATGACAGACTCTTTCTATGTAGTGGATGTAGCGGATACTCATGTGGTATTGGGTGTTCAATGGCTTTACTCTATAGGGAAATACACTACAGACTATAGGGCAATGGAAATGGAGTTCCAGGGGCCAGATGGCAAACGGGTAGTTTTGAGGGGCATGAACACTTATCCCCCAAAACCAGTCTCATCATAGAGAATGGAGGCAGTGCTCCGATAGGATGATATAGAATGGGTTGCATAATGTTTTGTCACCTTCAGGAAACCCCCAGAGACCAGCTCACAACACCCCAGTGACATTCAAGCCTTGCTACAGAAACACGAAAAGGTTTTTTGGGACCTTCCATCAGGCAGACCACCAGACCGGGGTTTTGAACACATCATCGAGCTAGAGGAGGGAACACAAGCAGTCATCACCACTCCTTACAGGCATCCCAAAAGGTACAAGGATGAGATTGAGAAAACCATCAAAGAATTATTGGAGCTCGGTTATATACGACCCAGTTCTAGCCCCTTTGCATCTTCAATAGTTCTGGTTAAGAAGAAGGATGGTACTTTGCGTATGTGCATCAATTATCGAGCACTTAACAAAAAGACCATCAAGAATAGGTATCCCATTCCTAGAATTGACGAACTCATGGATGAGCTTCGGGGAGCTCAATACTTCTCCAAGATCGATCTTCGCTCGGGGTACCATCAGATCAGGGTAAGGGACCAGGACATCTCCAAAACAGCTTTCCGCTGTCATTATGGTCACTATGAGTTTCTGGTCATGCCCTTCGGACTGACCAATGCTCCGGCCGCCTTCCAGTCATGCATGAACCATACGTTCCGAGCACAACTACGTAAATTTTTTCTGGTATTCTTTGATGACATCCTGATTTACAGCAAAACATGGGAAGAACATCTAAAACACCTGGACGAAACATTGAGTATTTTAGAAGAGCATTCACTATATGCAAAAATGTCCAAATGTGAGTTTGGCATGAAAGAAATGCTATACTTAGGACACGTAATCAATGCAGAAGGAGTACAGGTTGACATGGAGAAAATCAGGGCCATCAGAGATTGTCCTGCGCCAAAAATAGTCACAGAGTTGAGAGGGTTCCTAGGTCTGTGTACTTATTACCGGCGGTACGTTAAGGGATTCTCCCAGTTTGCAGTACCTCTCACAGATCTCACCAAGAAAGGAGCATTCACTTGGACAGACTTAGCACAGAAAACTTTCGAGGAGATGAAGGTTATTATGAGTTCTTGTCCAGTTCTGGCATTACCAGATTTCTCACAACCTTTTGTGGTAGAATGTGATGCCTCAGGGGAAGGGTTAGGAGCAGTGTTGATGCAGAATCATCACCCTATTGCATTTGAGAGCCGTAAACTGAAGAACTATGAGCGCCATTACTCCATATATGACAAGGAGATGCTGGCCATCTTGCATGCTCTCACAAAATTCAGACAGTACCTGGTGGGCAGTAAGTTCAAAATCAAAACCGATCATAACAACCTCAAGTATTTCTTGGAACAGAAGGAAATGAATGAGCGACAACAGAAATGGGTTAGCAAGGTACAAGCCTATGATTTCGAGATCGAGTATGTGAAAGGTAAGAATAATGTAGTAGCTGATGCATTATCTAGGCATCCAGCCCCATTATATCTCAGTAGTATATCCATGAATTGGAGGGCACTTATCTTGGTGGAATACTCCAAAAATAAATTCGCTTGCGAATTATTGGACGGGCAAATTCAGGATGACAGGTACAGGATTGTGGATGACATCATCTACTACAAGGACAGAATATACCTCGTTCCAGAATCCACATTGAGGAAAAAGATCATTCAGGAAGCCCACGATTCTCCTTTATCAGGGCATCAAGGTTTCTTAAAGACCTACAAGAAGATCAGAGAAAGGTTCTCTTGGAAGGGCCTCAAAGGGGAGATTATGCAGCATGTCTGGGAATGTAGCATCTGTCAACAGAACAAGATTGAGAACACCCATCTAGAAGGGTTACTCCAGCCACTACCGATTCCAGAATAGAAGTGGGAGAGCATCTCCATGGACTTCATTACAGGCTTGCCCAAGGTCCAAGGGCAAGATTGTTTATATGTAGTAGTTGACAGACTGACCAAGTTTGCACATTTCTTCTCGATACCATCAGACTACTCAGCAGCTCAAGTAGCGGAGTTATTTTTCAGGGAGGTTTTTAGGTTACACGGGTTGCCTAAGACCATTGTCAGTGATCGGGATAGCAGGTTCACGGGTGCCTTCTGGCAGGAACTGTTCAGATTGGTGGGGACCGAACTGGCTACTAGTACGAGTTATCACCCCCAGAGTGACGGGCAAACAGAAATAGTCAATAAATGGATCGAAGGATATCTAAGGAATTATGTAGCAGGGCAGCAGCGGACCTGGATCAAATGGCTACACCTAGGGGAGTATTGCTACAACACTACTTATCACATGTCTATTAGGATGAATCCTTTTAAGGCATTATATGGGTACGAGGCCTTGGACTATGCAGATTTGGCATTCGGAGACAGTAGGGATCCTAAAGCTAAGGATTGGATACGGGACAGTCAGGACATCCTGAAAATACTGAAGGAGAATCTACAAACAACCCAGAATCAACAGAAGATGTATTCCGACAAACACAGGATTGAACGAAGCTTCGAGGTAGGGGATTTAGTATACTTAAGGCTCCATCCTTACAGACAATCCTCACTTAAGAAGAAAGGAGCAGAGAAGTTGAAACCCCGCTTCTATGGACCCTACAAAATAATCCGGAAAGTGGGAGAGGTGGCATATGAACTAGAACTTCCTCAGGAAAGCAAGATTCACAACGTGTTCCATGTATCAAGCCTGAAGAAGACCCTTGGGCAACACATTGCTCCATCCACCGAATTGCCTCCTTTAGATGATGAAGGATTGCTGATACTGATTCCCGAACAGATCATTCAGACTAGAGAGAGGAAGCTCAGGAACAGGGTAATTAGGGAATACTTAATTCAATGGAAGGAACTACCACCAGAAGATGCCACCTAGGAAGGTGAACAGGTATTGCAGCATCCCAATTTGAAGTTGCTTTAGGACAAGCAATATCGAGTGGGGAGGACTGTAATGTCCTCTTCCAGTTAGGCCTTAAAGGCCCAAAACCACTAACCTATGTGATTCCTGTGGGTTTGAGCGGTTATTGACAGCTAGGGAATCAGTTAAGGACTGATGCTATCCATAGAAGATCTAGGGCATCATCATTTGGTCAAGAAGGGCCACCGGGGCCAAAGGCCACCTTCATGCATGCCATCCTAGCATTATTTAATAATGCGTGCACTTTTTAAGTCTCCATCCGCATGGATGCAAGTCAACGACAAATTAGAAGATAAAGTGACCTAATTAGGTCAAAGATTAGGTTTTGCGCAGTTGAACTTTATAAATAGAGGATAAAGCGAAAGGAGACTTCACTTTTGATTATGATTATTTTGGGAGCTCTTGGATAGCAGCACAGCGTGCAGCACAACAGTTGGGGTTGGAGACGGAGTCTTCAGCTAACAGGATTTTGGCAGTGGAACATCTGTCCTAGTCTTATTCTAGGCAAGCCATACAGGTTCACCACTTGTTCTTTATTCATTCATCAGTTATCTAGTACACGGTATAGATCGTTGCAGGGACACGTGTGCAGCTGTAAGAGGGGGTTTTCAGCCAGAAAGCCCTAATCAGCTATTGGGCCTTCAGATCTCAGTTTCCTTCCGAAACTCAGGCATCATTCTCATCATTAGCTTCATACTCCGGTACCCGGTGATTATCAAATCCATCAGGGCTCATCCGAAGCAGTTATTAGCAGTTTCAGGGTTCCAGGGCATGAGTAGCTGGCTCTCTGAAGCAATTCACTACCATGCCTAGAGGTCTCAGAACCTCCGCATGCATCAGGAATTCTCTCCAGCACTGAAAACCTATTGACCCGGTAAATTTGTAGTTCCATCGGACACCTCCTTCCTTGAGGGCGTCACCCTTTTCTGACTGGGGCGTCTTGTTGCTGGGGTTCACCCGGAGCAGAGGAGATCCACCTATTTCCGATCCAACATCCGGTGCTTGCATACTTTCTCTGGAGTAGTTCAGCCAGCTTATCAGTGGTAAGTGTTCATTCTATCTTGCAAACCCTAACCCTAATTTTTCCTATAAAATAGGGATTTTTGCTTGGCAGTTTGCATGCCCCGTTGTATCAGCATATTTGTATAGAAATAGAAAATATCGGGATTTGGGATATTACATGATCTCTATATCTCTATATAGTGTAGAGAGCCACGATAAGGCACATTTATATCATAAATTCTTTTAAAGTGATTTTCAAAATCATTTGCTTGTCTAAATGGTAATTTCTAAGTAGTTTAAACTTCAGACGAGGAAACTGTGAAATGGAAATCCAGTAGTTTTAAAGGTGATCTATAAACTCTGCACCATGTTCATGATATATAGCTTTCACTCTCCCAAATTGGGGATCGGTAATCATTTTATTTTCTAAATAGTAATCTCTATTTAGTTTAGATGAGGAATGTGTGAAATGGAAATTCGCTATTTAGTTTAGACGAGGAATGTGTGAAATGGAAATTCACTAATTTTAAAGATGATTTAGAGTGTTCATGTAGATGAGTAATGTTTGGTGTGGTAAGACAAGTGTTTCAAAACATTATTACAAGTATATAATGTAGATTACTAACATTGTTATTATACATAGGTTGTGATTGTGAAAGAGTTTTACCCCCATTTTTGCCTGGGTGTTCCCTAGTTCAGAATTAAAGTTGTTTCAAGCTGCTGTATGCATTTTGAGGAATTTTTGGGCAGTCAACAGTCTCCTACAGTCTTCATCATTGATTCTGGGAAATTTTGGGGATATAACAATCAACTGATTGCGAAATATCATGTACAACAACCCTAGGTTCAGTTTGCAACATCAACTAGTTCAAAAGCAAAGTTGTTTGAGGTTGATGTGTTCATTTTGAGGAAGTTTCAGGAAGTCAACAGTCTCCTACAGTGCTCATCATTGATTCTGGGCAGTTCTGGGGGATATAGCATTCCATTCATTAGGAAATATCATGTACAACAACCCTAGGTTCAGATTGCAACATTAAAACAATATGAAAAATGTATTGCAGTCCTAGAACAACAAGAAAAATAAGCCTTCTTGTAAATGTTTTGAGGAGCAGTTTGGGCACAATTGGGGTATGTATATGCATCATAGCAACATATAAGTGCATCATCAATATCTGGGCAGAAGTAAAGCAGTGGAAGGTTGTTAATGGGAAGATATGGAAAGTCTTTTGAGGATATACAACGGTGAGATGGTTGTCTTGAGGCTTAATAATCACCAGACACCAGTCTTGAAAACAGTCCTATAGCTCCAATACTCCAACTATTGGACATTGGGTTCAACACTCACCGTGAGTTTCATGACATGGACTAACCGCCTCCCAACATCCTAACTTTGGTGATTGTGGCGGAGATTAACACTTGCAGGTTTTGGTCTAACAACAATCGTGAGTTCAACAATTGGTATCAGAGAAATAGCTTTTTCTTGAAAGATGAAATAGATTCTAGAAATATACACAAACTCATTACATCACTCAAAAGATATTATGCCCATACGATTAAGAAACCATTTCAAATTGGAGTGTGGTGCAGAGGAGATTGGTGGGAGTTTACTCCCCCTAGCCCAAATTCATTATATGTGAGAACTCCAAAAATTGTAGAAATAACAGCTTTGATACCATAAAGAAATTGAGGCTTAATACAATGTGTAAGCACATGACATGGATCTAGCTACAAGATAATTTTCACAAGTATGCACAAGGAAAATAGAGATAAGGATAATGAGACTGGATCACATGAAGAAGTGGAGAATGAATAATTGATTATTGGATCAATGAATCGATTGATTATTACATTAGTAATACATCCTTATAGAGGAAAATTGAGTAGCTAGAAGAAAACTTATGCTAGATCATAAATCAAGCTTACTAAATATGATAAACCCCCATAGGTGTCTAAAGCACTTTCCAACTATGTCAAGGACCTCACAAATTAGATAAATCACGAGTGATGGAAAAACATTCTAATACTGGAATCTAGAGAGAAAATCATGGAGGATGGGTTGGCAACAAAATATAACAATTTCCTAGTTGGCTAGCTTTACCTATCCATTGAAAGACAGGAATAAAGCAAGATAAAGACATAATCTGAAGGAAGGCGCAGTTACTAATTCTGGCAGTCAATAAAGTGGGTAAAATCTAACCAGAATTAGCAAAAATGCGCTCTTGGATTATATATGGAAAGTGTCGACCAAGTGGTGCAAGTGGATGCCAACTATCTAGGCTAGTGGGTAGGAAATTAATCAACAATGATTAAATATTGTTATCCTAAGTATGGAGTGGGTTTATAATAGCCCAACACCCCCCTTTAAGACTGAATTTATGATGATATGTCTGAAATAATCAAATGCATATAGGTGTATATAGGTCCCAAAAACAAGACTATGGTCACCCTTTACAGTTATTCATGTTCAGAAAAGTGAGGAAAGAGGCAAAACCACATGAGAAAAATCCTCCCTCAAGAAATGACAAGGCACAAAATTTTGAACAACGTGTCTTCAATATGTCTTTATTTTCACTTGAATAAGCTGAATGAACTGCTTCTGGTGAAATACTTTGACAACGAAATTGTGAACTCCATGATCATGTGCTAGAGTGTAGAATCTGCAAGAAAGAAGATGAGAGACTCTTTGTAGCTCATCATCTGATGAAGTAGGAGCATTATCTTAATGCTTCTTGCTACTTTCATACTTTGATATGCAAACACAATATGAAAAGGAAAAGAGATTTGTTCATACTCATTCCCAAAGAGTACAAAAATTAAGACAATCAGTTCTTTGTATAGCTGCAAAATGGTGACGTGGATCACATATCTTTATTCCAGACTGATGTAACACCTTCCCAAATATGAAATGAGGCTTAAAAGAACGATATATCAGAAATATTATCATATGGAATATAAAATTCCAAAATTTCAGTGTCTCCATGAGGATATAGGGCTAGAGTAGGAAAAAAAGTTTGAGCAATTGGGAAAAACTTATGAGTTTAAAAATCTGAATGATTAATGGAATTGAGATCTAAACCATGTGTTTAGAACATATCCAAACATGTGTAATATAGTTCCAATGATGACTAAGGTAATGGATAACCAACCAATGAAAAATAGACAAGACTTCAAAGCATTATATATAAGTAACACTGCATAGGAAACCAATGAGGAATCAACTAATGAACTTGGGGTTTGTATAGTCTTAGGAGTATTCAGAGGTATGGTATATGGTATGAATGATGTCATAACATGCATATCAGCCTGAAAATATTCTTATAAAATCAGAATTATAATCATTTAAATGGAGTGAGGAAGAGTCGCTTAAAGACAAGTCAGGATCTAGTGAAAAATCATAAGTATTGGGAGATGAATCTAGTAGACTGATAAGTGGATGATTCAAGAAAGAAATTGATATTTATGATTTTTATATATCAGAGATATGATTAAATGATTTAACTTTGGCACTCAATGCATAGTTCATATCACCTTGGAACTGCGCACTATAACAATGTTATGAGGATTCAACAGGCTTCTCTAGCTCGTTTGGAACTTCAATGTTATGCTTCTCAAGCAATTGAGACATGATGTCCATATTCTTCTTGAAACATTTTATTTTAAGGATGAAATCCCTTGCTTCAATAATAAAACTTGTATGTGCTCTCTTTCTTCTTGATTTTCTTCATTGAACCTTCATTAGTAGGCTTCGAACTTTCATCTTCATTATCTGACTTTGGCTTCTTCTCTTTCACAATTTGCTTCTCTTTTGATCTTGCATTCTTACTTCCTTGAAATATAAGAGCATTATCCTTTCCCTTGGAGGATCTAATAGCACCCATCTGGATCAATTTATCTTGATCCTTTGTAATTGAATCAAAGAACGTACTCAAAGAAATCATTTTCCAATTAGAAATAATAAGCCTAGTAACATGAAAAGTAGACACAAAAAATGAGTATTTAGGACTCATTTTTGGTAGGATGGAAATAATAAATTGCCATTCTTTCTTCTCAATCCCACATTGCTTGATCAATAGAACAGGTGACTTGAATTTGGTGAAGAATCCCTCAATGGAATTGAAACTACTTGGACTTAATGAGAATAACTCATTCTCCAACTGATGTGCTCTTATCTCATCTTGTACTCCAAAGAGTGTTACGCTTTCTTAATTGCTTAGATGATATTCTAAAAAAATTTACAATAGTAGGATCACTGAAAGAACAACAAGCACAGTAACACAAAGATCACAAATATTTTCCTTGGGGAGACCACAAGGGAGAAAACCCTGCAAAACTTCCTCAGTATAGAACTCAACCAGAGCAGTGTAAAACCTGATACAACTACTTCTTTCTTCTTCCTGGCACACTTTTTCTTCTCTCTCTTGCAAACTTGGTTGAGTGAAGTGTGTACAAATGAAGGGGGCACCTCCCTATTTATATTTGACTCTTGACTTGACCTAAAATCTAGTAGGGTCGACTTGTCTAGTAAGACACCAAAAATAATATTTATTATAATGACACATGGGTACTATTGACCCGAATTACATCCGAAGGTTTACATTGATTCAAATACATCTCTCGAAGGAGGAATGCAATCAGTACAACTGTAATATCTTTCGAAGTTACATTACTTTAACACTCCCTCTTAACTAGGAATGTATTCAACCAAGGTAGCAACCTCTACCACAACTGTACATCTGACTGTCAATCTCTATATGTCATAGGAAGCTTTGGAACACCATTATGCATCTTCATCATCAATCTGGAACTGTATCAGTATGTGGATACTGAATCTTCTTCTTCGCCATCATCGTCATCTGCAACATAAGTGTGTAAATACTGGATCATCATCTACAACATCAATATGTAAATACTGAAATCATCATCTGCAACATCAGTTTGTGAATACTGGATCATCATCTGCAACATCAGTAGGTAAGTACTTAAATCATTATCTGCAGCATCAATATGTAAATAGTGAAATCCTCATCTGCAACATCGGTATGTAAATACAACAACAACATCATTAGCATATTAGTGCTAAAGCAACATCATCAATAAATGCTAGATCATCATCTGCATCATCAACATAGAGAGGTTGGAACATCATCATCATCATCAACATAAAAAGTGTTGAAACAACATCATCACCATCAGTATAGAAATACTGAAACTGTCTCATCAACATCACAACAACAACAATATGAAAAATATTGAACATCAATACGAGAATACTTAACCTGCTATATCAGTATCAGAGAAGATTTTAGGGGAAAAATATAGCCCAAGGGCGAAATTAGAGGGGTCTCAAATATATAAGGGGCGGATTTTTAATGTGAAAAATGTTTTTTTAAATTAAATACATTAGCCCTAAATTTATTTAACTCATATCAATGGGAATTTGGATCGCCAAGGCCACGAAGGCCCGTGAATGGGTAAACTAGAATGTCGCCCTGTCAAAAAGGGTTGAAATCAGGAGGTTTGCCCAACATTTTTGGTAGGAAGGGCATGAAATTTATAAATCACCTAGTTATTTTTGGTAGGAAGGCTAGGAAATTTTGAAATCACCTCAATTTTCTGGTAATGGTGGGTAATACAGCTTGTTTGCCGCTGATGTATGGACCCTATAGTGGTTTCAACCCCCATTGTTTTTTGGGTAAAGGTTTTTTAAATTTGAATTGGTCCATATCTAAGTAAAACGTTGAGTTGTGCAACAAGTTTATCCCTATATAATGCGGCAAGAGTCAATAGAAACCCACATGGAGAATCATCAAATCTTTCGTATTTGGCAATTTGCATGAAGCCTGGTTTTTGACAGTGGTTGTCTCTGCGTTTCTTCAAATTTCATTTTGGACCGTGGTTTCAAGTCTTCATAGAGGTTAGTTAAACTTTTCATAGAAACTGATAATGTGCAGTGAACATTATCATTATGCGTCTATAATTCAAGAATCAAATTTAAGTTTTCATTGAATTTCAAATTCACGTTAGGCAGTTTGTTGATAATTTTTTGATTCCAATTTCCAATCATGTTTTTTTCTTGTCAAAAGTCTGAATTTGAAAGTATCAGTCTAAATAGGGTTTATAAACTTGAAGTTGAAGTTGAAGTTGTCTTTGCGAATCTGGTCCCTTTCTTGGATTTTATTGGGGCACAATGAATCTCGATTTTTATATGGAGGCCAAAATCCAAGATCTTTCTCTTGGGATAGGTTAAAATAAAGTGGATGTTAGGGATATCCATAGGAATATTCATTGTATGAACTCCTAGATTGATGGCTTAGTTGATGCTATGCACTAGCTCATTTCCCATATCCCTAGGATAGACATGTGTTTGGACAATGTGGAACAATCCATACATCAAATATCTATTCAAGTTATTGGTTTAGATATCCGTCTATATGACGCAGAAGACAATATTTGGGTCCAGAAGGCTTAGGTGGATACTATTAAAGACACCATTGATAGGAATGATGATATTCTTGTGGTGAAACAATATTATGCTTTTTATTTTTTGGGCTCAAAGGGAACTGAGGGATCCTTTGTTGGACACATTGCTGCTAAAATTAAAATTTCAGTTTTGGTTGAGCAAGAAAATATTGAAGGAAACTCGGATGCCAATCTTGAAGAAAATTCTAGAGACTAGGTCATGAACAGTTTTAATAGCTTCGTCTAATTTTAGTGGATTATAGTCCTTTTCATCTACCAGTCTTAGGTCAGGTTGTTAGACTTAGTTCTACAGTGGTATGTGAATTTACTAAAACATTAGACAAAAAGTATTTTTTTACTACTGTAGTTGGAATATCTAGACTTTGCAGAAACCTTCTAAGTTCTCTTTTTGGACTTATTTGCTGTATCTATTTTCGCTGTATCCAATTAAATATTTTTTATTTTAGTATTATATAACTTTACACAAGCAATGTTGTTGTGGGTTTATTTTGGTTTTTTCTTTTTCACTTCATCCTGGAGAGGAAAGGCTTGTATGATATGTTCAAGCTTGTATTATCTTAAGAGTCTAAGACATATCCTTTCCTTTGTATGTGGCCATGCCATATATTGAAGTGTATTTTTTGTTTTAGACAACTGAAAAGATATCCCTTTGTGATGGTTTTCTGTTTGTACTGATGTATTAGTCTCATCCATCATGGAAAGGTTCTTAGCAATCTCATTTATTACATTGGTATCCAGTGCCATATTTGATTAAATTTTTCTTCCATAGCTATAGGTGAGTGTGATTGTTGTCTGTAAACATATTTACTTGTTGGTTCTTCTTCTTTCTCCACTTTATTGATTTTAACATCCTCCACTTCCCTCTCAGCTAGTCCACTGATGGCTGTAACATCTACACTTCTACTACTCTTTCAGAAGTTGTTATGTTTGAGAATTTAAGCAGTGCTCCAAAATCTATAGTTAGGTCTGTTTCTAATGCATTGTCCTATCTGTGAATGGTATTTGAAACTTCTGTTCGTACATTGATATATGGATATGCCTGTGCTTCTCCGTGTTGTTATTTTAGAGTTGGAGATGAGGTTAAAGGTTGCTCATCTGCACTTGTGGTTTTGTTTTTTTCTGTTTTTTTCCCATTGCCCTTTTCATGTTCTACATCCTTGTCCCATGTTATTGTATCAATGAGAAAATAATTGGCCTCTTTTGTTGCAGCATTAGTTGGAGCTCTACTGGATTCTTTATCCCGTTCTTCCACTACCACCAAGTCTATTGTTTTTGCATCGTCTCTTGTTGGGAGGGTATCAACAATTTTGGTTGTTGCAATGCTAGCTGGATTACTGTATGATTCCTTATGCTGTTGTTATAAACCTTGACACAACACTGTTTCAATATACTCAATATATATGGTTTCCCACTCTTTTACAGTTTCAAAACCATTACTTTCAAGTTCCACAGCTTTTGCATTGTCTATTAATTCATTAGTAGTTGAAATATTTATCTCTATTATTGCATCTCTGTCAGGTGTTATGTTGCATTCTTCATGTGGCTCTTCCAATATCATTGTTTGTTTTTCTACCACTGCATCATCCTCTGTGTAGAAGGTCTCAACAAGTTCTGGTGTTGCATATATGGAATGAATTGTGTTTGCTTCATAACAAATTTCTTTCAAAAATATAGATGAAACACCTTCGTGTTTCTCAACGTTTGTGCTTTCGTGCTCTCTTTCCTTTTTAATATCCTTGCTCTTTCTGTAATTTCCTTGTTGAGGTATTGGTGATTTTGCGATGCAAGAAGGGATAACTTAGGGTTTGTGATGTATATCCTAGAGGATAAATAAAAATGAATTCTATCCCTAGAAATTATCTTGAGACTTAGCACTTGTACAAAGCAAGAGAAGAAGACCCAATGCTTCTGTGATGTAAACCCTACAACAAGAACATGGATCACTAGAGGGATAGAGTAATCATCTGATAATTATATCTTGTTGATGAACTTGTCTTGGAATATTTTCACTGTGTTAACCCAAGGGAGGAAGGAAATAGGGTTTGTGAGAGGCAAAACCTAGAGAAAAAATGATGTGTTAGGGTTTGATATCCTTGTGTGAGAAGAACCTAGGGTTTGTGAGATTTGCTTCAAGAGCGTGTGTGATGTAAGATTGGAGAATCTCCCAGAGGGCTCAATTGGTGAGTGTTTGGTGAACATTGAGAGCTTATTTTGAGAAAATACCAATTCTTTCTACATCGACATCACAACATATAGACTCGTGACACAAGATGCCAAAGCTTTCAAACATAAAATATGGAAATACCTTATTTTATACGAGGCTTGCCTAATAAAAAAATTGAATTCCCAAAGGTGGAAGACAATTTTGAACTTTAACTCAAAGCGGGGAATCCTTTTAACATGAACACCACTTCAAAATGCTCTCATGGAACTTTGGTCCTTGGTGCATTTTTTATGCCACATCCTTTTCAGCCACAGTAGGAATTCAAAGACTGGTTTTGTAATCCAATTTCTGACATGGTTGAGGGGCAAGAACACATTAATAAAGAACACATTAACACATGGTGGAGGGGAAAGAACACATTAGTATTTACTATGACCGTTTATGGTTTGCTCTATGGGCGTGCTTGTGATGGTGCCTACTGTGATCTTTACTAAGCCTACTAGGTTACTCTAGTCTGTGTTTAACCTGCTATAATAGATCAAGCATGTTTTAGAGGGTTCCTCTGTGTGTTGCCTCAATCTAAGGGTTTTAGTGTGTGAATTTAAGGCCGCCTCTCCTCATTTAAAAGTGATGCCAAGTGTTTGATGTATGACTGTTCTAAAAGACGGTCATTTATACCAGCAAAGGTTTTTTGGAATTTGGTCAACCCAAGCTCTAAAAAGTTTCATCCTCCTATTCCATAGTTGATTTTTATTCAACTTTTAAGACAAAAATCAAGTATTGAACCTCCTTTGTTTTGCACATTATAACCCCCCTTATTGGTTGATCTTTCTCAATCAAATTCCATATTTTTTCCACTTCTGCCACTTCTGCTTTCAACTTCTGTGGCTTCAACCTTTTCTACTGCATTGATAGCTATATCAACTTCTAGTTTTGTTTCATTCACTACTATATGCGATTGGTCATGCAGTTCTTCTGAAGGTATCATTGGGTCCACTTCCTAATCGTTTTCCTTCTTGTGAATAGTCTCAGGAGTTTCATTTGCTTCATTGATATCTGAACATGTCTATGAATCTTGATTCTTTATGTTCTTCTTCTAAAGCTGGAGACAAGGTTGATTGTAGCTCAACATTTGTGCTTTCTTCCCTTTCTGCATTTTTTGTCCATATTCCTTTCATGTTCCAAACCCGTAGCCTCTCTTGCTGTAATAGAGAGTAGAGCATCTTCCTCAGTCCTCACATTAGCATCTGGATCTCTACCAGATTCTTTGTGTTTTCATTTGTTATTATTGTCAATTCTATTGTCAGCGCCTCGTTTTTTGTTGGAAACATTCCATCAACTTTTGTTACTGGAACAATAAGTATATTTTTGTGCGATTCTTCTGTTTGATCAACCAATGATGGGTACACGATTGTTTCTAGTTTGTTAAGGATTCTTCTTCCCGGTTCTTTTAGATATTGAACATCCATTATATGTGTTCCATTCACAATGTCAAGGCTCTCAACAATTTCAGTTACTCCATCAAAACATAATATTTTAAGAAAGAACAAAAGAACTCAAAACATGAAAACTTCAACATCAATTACAATATCCAAATGTGAACTGTAGAAGAAAATAAAAAATATAGAAGCAACATGCTGATGAATTCATGTATGTTCATTAGAATAGAAAGGCATGGTCATGAAGTCTCATGTTTTGCACAATACAGAATGAGGAATCCTAGGGTCATAGGGTTTACTAATATATTCTAGTATATTCACTGTTATAGGACTACATTGTGATCACATAAATATGGACCGTTAAAAAAACCCATATATATTAGAGGCACTGTGCCAAATTCTGCCTCATCAATATATTTCACTGTAGTGGTAAATTTAACCTTGCACTTGCATTGGATGCACATTTATTTAACCTTCTTGAACACTTATTGAGCCTTGTTTGTGACCAACATCAAACACTGTAGTGCTGAGTTCTATCTTAATATTGATCTTAATAGATAATAGTTTTTCTCCCTAGTGTGACTAGGATGGACATTTGACATTAGATAAATAACTTTGGTCATAGAATTGGGCATTGATAACTCTTTTCCTCCTTGCATTGTCTATGCACATTTTAGGCACTTGTTAACAACATGGAGCCTCAAACAATCCTCTTTTGAGTGTCTACACTTACAAGAGGATTATATATCAACATTTGTGCTTTCTTCCTGTTCTGCATTTTCGTCCATCACGTTCCAAACCCTTAGCCTCTCTTGCTGCAATAGAGAGTAGAGCATCTTCATGCCCTTCCTACCAAAAATTCTAGGCAAACTCCCCGATTTCAACATATTTGATAGGGCAATATTCTATTTTACCATTTCATGGGCCTTCGTGGCCTTGGAGATCCAAGTTCCCATTGATATGGGTTAAATAAATTTAGGGATAATGTATTTAATTAAAAAAAACACATTTCATATTAAAAATTTGCCCCTTATATATTTGAGACCCCTCTAATTTCGCCCTTGGGATATATTTGAGACTCCATGTGTGCCAAGCACCCAAACCACTCCAAACAAAAATCCCTAAGTATTGCACTTAGGTGGTGCTCTCTTCAAGTGTTAGGCAAGTATATGGTTGCATAACCATTTTTGTCAAGAACACTTCTCCAAGGAGCAATTTGAGTACGGAATTCCACATGTGCCAAGATAATCTTATTTCAAACAAACTCGATTTCCACCCCTGAGTATAACACCCTTCCTCAAATTATGCACCCAAGGTTATGAAGGCAAAAATTCACATGTCCCAAGCACCCTAGCCACTCTAAACACAAATCCCTCAATATCGCACTTAGGTGGCGCTCTTTTCAAATCTAAGTGTTAAGAAATCAGATGGTTACATAACCCTTTACGCTAAGTGCACTTCTCCAAGAAACAACCCAAGTAGAGTGTCTTACATGTTCCAAGGTGGGTATGCAAATTCCCACGCGTGAAAACTCATCCACTCCATCTATTTTCATGCAACATGTGTTCCCTCCTACCAATGTATCTCCAATTAAATGTGCCATACTCATCCATGTGTCAAAAGTAGATGGAAAAGTGCTACAAGATAAAAACACCCATCATTAAGACTCTCTTCCATGAAACACTCTCTCACTAAGTAAATTTCCCCTCACACACTAAGTGATCAATTCATGGAAGTGATCTTTGTAATTGAAGCTCCTGGGACACCTGTCCATGATGCATTTTTTGGGACAATATCTTTCATGACAAGCATGTTTTTCATGATCCCAAAGCTAAATCTTTATAACACAAGGATTTTTGCAACTTGGACTATGTTTCAATTGTGATAAGTTTATTTAAAGGTTTTGCCCCCCATTTTTCATGGGTGACCACCTTCATCACAATATCATCAGGGGAGTGTATATGATGGAGATTGAATGATTTGGTCCTAAGTGCTACAACCTAGATGATCATCGATGATTCCCTAGTGATGATGCTTCATGGAGTATGCGGATTGTTTGAACTTGAAATAGGGCCTTGTTTGGTTTCCATTTATTTATAAAACTATTCCAGGCACAAATAATGGTCACATATACAGTTGTGAATCACTTCATATTGGCCTTTTGAAAAAACCACAATATACAAAATTTTTCTATGGAGACTAGGGTTTCAAATCTGCTAGTGTGTTAGGTGCATGCTGCTAATCACAACCACTAGAAATGTCCTCCACCACGGTCAAACAAATATGTCCATACAATATTTGTGACTGGGTACAATCTGTGTGGAAGAGAAAGGATGCCATAGAATGTTTCTATGTTCACTCCAAGGGATGCCATAGAATGTTTCTATGTTCACTCCAAGGGATGCCATAAATTACTGCTGATGAAAATTGTTGCCAATAATCTACATTTTGTTGGTGTGATTATCTAAGGAATGTCTTCAATCTGTTGTTCTAACCGATGGGTATGCTACTGGTTTTAAAATTTTAATTTGCTTAGGAATTTCACCTTCAGGACAACCTTAAGATTTAATAAACCCTAAAATGCATTTTATCTGTCTGAGTTTTGATGTCTTACAGATCTTAAAAATGATGGTATAATGTCATGCTACAGGACTGCCAATGTGTCCACTGCCATGTCTTCTAGTAGAATGGATCGGTAATGGAAAAATTCATTAAATATATGCAATTTTATTAGTTATAGCATGTTCATCTCAAATCCTAGGCATACTCTAGCCTTCAATTAGCTCTATTATGGCCCTTGAAAATAACTAAGAGGCATATTTGGGTAAATCTGGGCAAATGATGAGTTTGTGGAAGGAAACATAAGTAAAACCCATTTATTCCAAAATCTGGGCAACAAGCAACTTAATTCTTGCAGCAGCACTTGTGAGTCCATGCTGGGTCGTTTCCTAGCATTTCTGGGCATTTTAGATAGTTCTGGGTATGTTTTAACCATGTTTCAACCCTCCAAACAATAGTTAGGTTAGTCCTAGGTATAATGTGGGAATCTTCCTTGTAGTGGCATCCTTGATTAAGCCTCAACCAACAACAAGAAGTAAGTCTGCGCAATTGTTTTGCTAAAGAAAACCAATAAAGATCTTAATTTCTCAAGTTCCTAAAACTAA
This sequence comes from Pseudotsuga menziesii, assembly GCA_001517045.1. Taxonomy (NCBI): domain Eukaryota; kingdom Viridiplantae; phylum Streptophyta; class Pinopsida; order Pinales; family Pinaceae; genus Pseudotsuga; species Pseudotsuga menziesii. The sequence goes on from LPNX010067090.1 coordinate 353,044, forward strand.
GCTACCATGATCAATTTATCCACTTTTGGAACACTCAAATACTAGGACATAATGGAAATCTTTGTCACTTTTCCATACTCACATAATTGGTAATATTTAGTCTCTATTTTCCTTATAATGAAGTAGAAAATGGTGGAGCCATGGAAATTGAAAGTAACAAAGTGGAAAATGCACAAGAACCAGCAGGCCTGTGTGTCAGCAAGGAACAACTGCACTCTCATCAAGCTATAGAATAACAAGGTCATGAAACAAATCCAATTCTAGAATCTAGATACAGAGGGAGTAACTGAAATTGTTGAGAGCCTTCACACTATGAATGGAACACATATAATGGATGTTCAAGCTACAAAAAAACCAGAAAGAAGAAGCCTCGACAAACAAGAAACAATCGCATTCCCATCATTGATTGATCAAACAAAAGAATCACATAGAAAGCCAGTTATTGTTCCAGTAACAAAAGTTGATTTTTTTTTTTTATACCTCTATTCTCTCTTGCAATCTTTTACTTGAAATATTTTACTATCCTACTTAAGTAATCAGTGACCAATAAGAAGAGAAGAACATTTGTGGCATAGGGCAGACCCTCTGCTATGGTTTCTTATTACTTGTTTATGCTATGGTTTCTTCTTCTTGTTTGGATATGTGATATCATGGGACGAGGAATTGTAGTACTTTAAAGTTAAAATTAATGTTTTCCAATTTCGAATTTAATGTCATTGAAAAGTGAACGATGCATTGATTGATTTCCATTTATACAACATATAGTTTTGCAAAGTAATTTTTTTCAAAGCTACTTGAATCATGGCAAAGGTTAGTGTATTAAATTATCATTTATATTTAAGTGGGGTTTTGTGGTGGTCTTGTGAGAATTGAACCAATATCCTGATATTATTTTCATTATGTAACAATGGAGACATCTAGATAAACTACATGTATCTCTTTAGAGTTTTAGTCTTAACATCACTTTTCTTGGCATGCATGTGAAGTGTTGTATACATTTTCAAGCAATACCTTACAGATTCATACCATGGATGGACAAGTCAACATTCATTGATGTGTGAATTTCTTGTAGTTGTGAATACTAGTTACTTGGTGGAAGAATATAGATTAAAAGGCAAGGGAGACAAATAAAAAGTTGTCTTGCTTGTTACCATCCAAAACCAAGAATGTTTTTAACACACCTATATCGCATCATTTTCCATCTCTTCTCATTGCTATTCCACTTGAAAACTACAACATAGATGTTTGAAAACAACACATAAGGAGCATAATTTTGGGGGTTTAGCTCCAAAATATATTCTTCCACAAGTTCTCCTAGATCTAGGTTGTTAGGTAGTCGACAGGTATAAAGAAAACACGCCCACACCTTAGTAGTAGGATTCATTTTCATTCAATTGATAAAATATTATGCCTCATTAAAGTTCCCACCATGATCAAGAAGGTAAACCATGCAACCATAGTGATCCATTATGGGTATTACTTGATAGGATTTGTTGATTCAATCAAAGTATTAATGGCACTCATATACTATACCTACATGGAATCATGTTCTTTTTGTTTTTTAAGATGAATGTTACAACCTTCTCAATAGCCACGTAGTTCAGAATTACATTAATATTTCAAACCTGGGATATCCACAGAAGAGTTCCCACTTTATTTGTTCGCTATTGTAGATAACAGTGCACATGCATCCCATTTTTTACTAAAACCTCCTCCTTCATGCGACCATGAACTACTGAAGATGACAATTGAACGTAGCATTGATCTTATGCTCAGAGAGTGGTATACAGTCACAAATAGTGAACAGACTACCGAGGAAAAACTCAACTTTGTAATTTTTTCTTGTTCTTTAGTACTGCTATTATTTCTTTATTTCTTGTACATTGATTGTTACAGTTTAAGATGCAAAAAATGGTTAAATTTGAACTGTAAATTTCTATAATCCAATCTTCTCGCATGAAGAGGCTATGCATATTACATGATGACTCAGATGGGTTAGATGTTGTGCTATGTTCTTGACAAGAATTTGCAGTATTCTTCAACCTGGATTTCTTAATTGGCAGATTGATTATAGTTTGAAGGAGAGAACAAAACAAAAGATGAAACAAGTTTAAGATGCAAAAAATGGTTAAATATGAATTGTAAATTTCCATACAGTTAATTTGGAAAAAATCATGTAATATGTATAGCCTCTTCATGTGATAATATTGTCTTATAGGATGATCCTCAGTAATTAGGACATAATTCTTATGTCGAAGGGAGATGACATAATGAAGTTTACGGAGATCATAACCATCTTTTTGCCTCAACTACATTAAGAGGAATGCTATGTATGGCATAATCCATGCCAAGTTTATTGGATTTTCTAAATCCAAAGAAAGAGAACTTCAACTTGGTACAAGTTTTGAGCAACTTAGGGTAACAATTAGCCTTGGTAAAACAATTTATCTGTAGGAGGAGAAATGCAATGATTTTGGTAAGGGAGATTTGAGCTACAACTCGATATCATCTGTGAGATGCTTTTTTTAGCTTGAAAACTCTTGGGTCAACTTCCAGTATATTTATAACTATATATTTTGCCACCATTCTTTCTTATGAATAATCATATAGATATTGTTTTTGACTATTAGCTAAATATTATGCTACTGGTCCCTTGTTGGCTTTCTTCACTCTCTCTATCCCTGGACCCAGGTTCATTCCCTTTTGTTCAGCACAACAAAGTCCAAGTTATCATCCCGACAGAGCAGAGCTCAGCCAGCAGCACCTACGACACATATGTCGTCTCACCTGATATATCTCAGTTTTATGGGTAACTGCTAGAACCACATTTCCACAGTTTGTGTGGGAGGGTGTTTTAGTACCTTGGCTTTGTGCCAAGGTTTTCGACAAAGACTATGGAGGTGGATTACTTATATGCACAATAATTCAACGCTAGCTGTGATCCAATCCTTCTTTATGTGACTTAAGTAAATAAACAGTGAACATACAACATAATCACATTCATTAATATAATGCGACAATCATACATTTTTCCATTTGCAACACAATAATCAATCAGTCATTCAATACAACATTCACACATATACACAACATGTAACGTGGAAACCCATTTGGGAGAAAACCACAAGGTGTTATTCATCTGGCATGAGGGAATAGATGAACCTTTTGTTTGTGCAAAAATATGCAGACTCTGTTGAAGATATTTTCTTCTATATTTATGAAATTTTCCTCCCTCTCATGCTCTCTAATCTTCTCTCTTTTTCTTCCTACTCTACTCCTACTAGCGATCTGCAAAAAACTTGGATCGACTCAACCTTCTCTAATCTTTTGCACACTCAGCTGTAGAACCTCTACTTCGATGCACTCAGTGATACATAGTCATTAACCAAAATCCTACCTCAAGTCTAGCTCAAGCGTCTTTACAATAGTCTTAGAGATTAATCAGATGCTATATCAGCTATTCAGCTAACTGACTAACCCATCTACAACTTGGGTTTCTTCTTTTATAGCCCTATTACAAAATTGATACATCTCCCATACATGCTTGGTACATGATCAATAGCGACTCGATAGAGACTCTAACAGACTCATTGCATACTTCTTTTCAGTCGTTATCTCATCCTACTTACTATACCCAACCATCAGGTTGTCATTCCTATTCTAGTAATCACATAATGAGATGCACTATCGACCTGACTTACAAAGACGTCTTCACGTGTGTGGTTTCCGTCAGTTCCAGGTGAGCTCATAGCCACGATTGTTAAGGGCTTTTGCTTTTTTAGCATTATGCATTACTGTCATTTTCCAGTAGTTACACTATTTGAACGCCTGCTTCTGTTGATATTCTGCCATGTCATCCCGTACTTCGTTCTGTCCTTTTGTCGTGACTTACTCATCCGACGCAACTTCCTCTTCCAACACCTTCACTTTGTCTTCTTCTTCTCTTTCCTTCTTCTATCACAACATCCTTCCCTTTTCCCTTTATGCTGCTTCCTTGGTCATAGCTCCTTCCTCTTCTCCTTTACGTTCTTCTCCATACTTACGCAAAATTCTACATGAATTATTCCCTACTGTCCCTAGGCCCAACATGCCTCCAACACTCACCTATGGCTCGTATCAAGCCACACGAACTATTGCTCCTTGAACTGACTTGCACTGAATTTGTTATGAAAATCCTCCATGATTTTCACCAACTTCTCTGTCTCTGCGCACACTTCTTCCTCTATTTTTTGCATGTGCTCCACCAGGTCGAAATTGATGTGTTCTAGCATGAATTTTTCTACAGATGCCGCTACTTCGTGAAAATTTTGATGTATAAGCTGAATTAGGCCTGTAACTCTCTCTGCTTCAGCCTGCAATTCCTCTACCTTTCCTTCGCGCTACTGTTGCTGTGCGCTCAGCGCAGTCGTTTGTTGCTGCAATTTCTACATATCTGCTGCCTTGACCTTTTTCTGTGCCAAGGGTAGTTGTTTCATCTCATTTATTATCTGCATTATATTTGCTTCAAACACAATGAGATCACTTGCAATCCTTTGTGATTTCTCATCGTCCATTAGAGATTCCCAAGTCTAAGAGACTTGGTCCACAACCTTAGCACATGTTTGCTCTACTTCTTCTATTATTTTCGCAGCCTGAGTGGCTATGTCTCTTCTGCTTGCCAACACTTCTGGGGGTGTGCTGGGTCTCATTTTCTCTTCTAACTGAGTTACTTTTTTTCGTAAGGCTAGTCGCTATCTCATATAACTGTGCTATTTTGGCATTTGGTTCCCTTTCTTCTTCTATGCCTTCTTCTTCAAAGTCCTTGCAAGCTAGGGCTACTGCTTCACTGATTTTCTGACAGTTTCCTTCTGACTCCATTTTCTTTTGTTCAGTTTCTTCAATTTCAAGTTTCATTTTCTTGATGTCTTTATGTGAAGCCTTCACCTTCGTTTCCAGGTTGCACTCGCGTAGTTTTATCTCTATATTGATAACAGTCTGTACTGCATATACTTCATTGACGTGCATCGACAAAAAATCTATAATAAGTTGATCATTATTCTGAACCATATGATTAGACTCTAGGGTACTAAAATTAACAACAATTTTAGATACTTGTACCGTTATTGGTGGGACTAGAACAGGGAGTGCAATTTGCTCCATTCTTGATGTTTCCAATGGGGCTTGTGACTCAGCTGTTGCACTCAGACAATCGACAACAATTTTAACTTCTTCAACTACTTCACACATAACTTTAAGGATATTAGTGACTGTACCTGAAATTTCTTCTTATCGTTCTTATATGGACTTGAAACTAGTCTGCGCTCCTTCGGTTATTGCCTCAGTCATTAGTTTCACATCATCACTGTCCAAGCTAATAGTATTTGCAGTTCTGTCATCCTTCATCTTCTTCTTCTTTCTTTTTTGTTGGACTTGTTCTTCCCGAGCCCCCCCCCCCTCATTTTCTGATTCTGGGTTTGTTGGTATTGTGGGGGTATGACTTTCGGTGGAGTCTAAATCCTCCAGGGAGTCTTTTTTTTTTTTNTCTGAGTTGTCTTCTTATGATTGGTTCTCCTCGAGTTGAAGTTTCTCTTCTAATACTGGAACACACCATTCCTTTGGACATTTATTGATAATTTCTTGGATTTCTTCCTTTGTCATCATAAATTTGGTTGGTAGATTTTGATGTTGCGGCTGTTTTCATGGCTGCATGTAAATATGGTGTGGGCCTATCTCAAATTTAAATATGGGGTGAAACTGCTGAACAATGGCATCATCTAACCTGTACATGTTCTTTACCTGGTGCCATATATCCTCCCCATGCATAAAGAATTCAATATTGCTCTGTTTCTGGCGATCTTTTAGGTCCTTCTCATATCATATGTTCTGATATTTTTCTCCTTGACAAGTCACTGGCAGGTCGAGGCCTTGGTAGTATTATGAGTTAGACCATGCTACAAATGAAATTAAAATTAACAACCATGAATAGTGAAATGGCCTACCCCTTTCCTGTGCGTCATTGGTGTCTTGTACAAGCTCATTCAACAAGAATTGACACTAGTTGATCTAAGTTCCTGCTGCGTAGAGTTCCACAAGCGCAATTTCTCCCGCAGTACACTGGTCCGGGTGCATTTTGGGGAGTAAATTGGAGGCCAATACCTTGGAAGCAAAGCGAACAGTGTAGTTGTCAATGGTAAAAATAAAAAAACCCCTTTTGCTTCTACATACACCATACTTTTTCTTCATCCTCTTAGCTATTGAGACTTCTTGATCCTTTTTTAGCAGAGGTGCTAGGTCCATTCCAACAGATGGCAAGCCTGTGATGGTGGTGATCAAATGAACATCTACAAGTATAGTTTTTCCTAACTAGAGAACCCCTTCACGAAAAAATAGAAGTAATTGCTTGACACAGGTGTTAATTTGTGTACTTCACCCAAAATGTGGCATATACAACAACGATAATATTCTAGATTGCTCGAGTTCCTTGGCCCATTCCTTTGCAACAAATAGCTGAGGCACCTCCGGTGTGTCCTACACAATGTACATATAGTTTTTTTGGTCCAAGTCTTGTTGCATATTGGTATCATGATCGACGTAAGATAGCTTTTCCACATTGGGTAAAATATCTTTCACTACCTTCACTCCTTTGGGTGTCAGTGGCACTATTAGCGGGGTCTTTGCACCCTTTGGAACTGTAACTTCCGGTGCATTTTTACATCTGAGTGGGACATAGGGTGGCAACAAATTTCTTGTCTCAAAATCCTCTGCTGCTGGTGGGGCTAGATCTTGGGGTGTTTCTTCTCTCCCCTTCTTTTTTCTGTTGCTGGTGCGTTTTCCTTGCTTAGTCCCTGGTGGACCTGGTCTTTCTTTCCCAACCGGGTTACTACCATACGACTGCACTCTTGGATTAGCCGACATATTGTGGGGCTCTTCTGTGGTGGGATGTAACTAGTAGTATCCTCCATGATCGGGGTATGTGATACTGACTTGGATTCAACTGTGCTTGTGCTAGAAATGGAGATGACAATACTACAACCTCACCAATTAAGTGCTCAGGTTTGTAAGCAATAGTAGTGTTCTTCTTGTGTAAGCAAGGAACAAATTATTGGTAGTGAAGATTGATAAATACCTTAACTAATGCTAGCCATTCTTTGCATGGACAATCAATTAATCAGAAAGGAATTCGTCCTTTCTAGCACATGGGCATACCGTGGGATCATTGATCAAATATTTTTGTGTTATGCCACCACTGACCTATCACTTAAATGGTAGTTATTGTTATAAAGCGGGGTGGTACCAAAAAGCTCACTGTAATCCCCCCCCCTCTTTTTTTATGTCGTATCTAACAGGGTACTGTGTATCTTCACACATGCGAATGATTTCCACTTCACACATTCTTTCTGACACATGGAGATTATGGCGGATGGGTCACTATCGCTCAAATATTTTGTGATATTATAACACTCCATCCAATTGTTTATAGTCACCCTGCATTGATGGAAGTTCGTGTTTGCAACCGATATTTCTTCAAAGATCTTCTCCTTTATTACCTGTAATACAACATCTACTGTTTGGTGCTCACTTGTGAATTCAAATGTCTGGGTGAAGCTTATAGCTAAGATTTCCCATTCAATGGTTCCTCTTCGCAGCTCTTCTGATGTGTACCAACTTCTCGGTACAATGTCCAAAGTGTGGATGAATCGATGAACCCATTATTGTCGTGGATGTTCATGCCAAATCCTGTGACAATGCTCAATATGCTTCACAGAATCTGTCAGTCCTATATATTTCGTATCTGGGAAACTGATCTCTTCTCCAAATCCAATCTCCATTAATATCCTACACTGTGGCCATTCAAATATAGACTATTTGTGTGTACCCCACCATCTAGCGGGCATAGCTTTCAGTACATAGTCCAAAGCGGACAATCGCTGTGATTCTGTGACTTTCTCTTCAAATTCTACCAAAAAAGATTCAAGGTTAGGTAATCCTTCATATGTAGGCAGCGTGCTTGCTTCAGATCCTACCCTTTGGAAAATTCTTGTGATTCTTGCACATATTCGCATGGAAACTTCATGTAGTATGTTCTGCCAATTTTCCATAGCATCCTTAGTCAGACGTGCACGAGCTTACACTCTGCCAACTCAGGTTTCCATCAGCTGTTGGATTAATATAGTCTTTCTTTTTAATACATGATGTTGTACAAATGGTCTAGATAATTGTCTTTCCCTTCGCTATGTACATGATCGACATATCTATGTCCTTCAAGCGTATCAATTGGAGAAACCACTCTTATTTCTAAATATTCGAAAGAAAAGATCCTTTTCTTGAAGTTTATAATAGTTTGGTTGTCTATTTCCTAATCAATTCCAAGAAGTGCAGGATATGTGTTTGTGTCCCCAACAATGTCAATAAATACGAAGTCGGTATATGTTCTTAAACCTTCGACTTCCACAAGTACTTGAGTTAGTCTACCGATTGGTTCGCAAGTCTTAGTTGAATGGGAGACCAGTCCTATTGCATCTTATTCATGCTCTCCCATGTTTTTCTTGTCAATATATTGACATCCGAGCCCAAATCTAATATGATATAGTCCATATCATAATCTCCTATCTGCACAGTCATTCGCAGTTCTCGGTTTGTCTTCACTTTTCTTTCGATATGATTAACTCTTTTTTCAGGTCATAGGTCTTCTATGGTTTCTTCTATGAGTGTTGTCAGTTCTGTGAAATATTTATCATTGATTAGTGCTAAACAAATTTTGAGAAATTCTTTAAGCTTACTAACCTTTTTCATTGGCGGCTTCCTGATTAGTTGTTCAAATCATTCAGGCATAGCTATAACTTGTCCAGATCTTGATGGCTGATTGGTATCAGCGAATTCTGGTCGCATCTACAAGAAGAATTCTTTCTCATGTTGGACATCTAGTAGAGCTTTCTTTTGTGCCACAGGTCTCACCTACGGTTGTCCTTGATGTGTATTTTGGTCTTCTCTCGTCGCAACACCTCCTCTTGTGACTACAACAATGTGGGGTTGTCTTGGTTCGACATAAATAATTTGAATATTATGATTGGGATTCATATTTAGATTCTACATAGGGTTGGGGTTAACAAAAGTTATATCCTTCCATTTCGCTATAAGCTGCAGACACTGTTCAAAAGTGTGATAAAATGCTTTACAATATGTACGATTTTTCGCAGGACTTTGAAAATATTGGGAGAAATGTCTCGGTTTCCCACAATTATAACATACATCTTGGCCTATTCCTCAACCAAATCCTCCTCTTTGTTGTCCTCAACCTCTAAACTTCCCACCCCTCCTTTGCGGAGGTTATTGTTGATGTTGAGGATACTGATTCTGTTGGTATTGCGGTTGAGGATATTACCATTGTTGATATTGTGCAGGATAATACCGAGGCTGCTATCGTTCAGCTTACATTTGCTCATCATTTTTCATTAAGTAGGAATCCATAGTCTTTTCTTACAGTAGCTGAAGTGCTATGCAGTCTTTTTCATCACGACTTACTGTTCTACAAAATTTACAATACAGACTAGCCGGCGTACTTACAATCTTTTGTAAGTATATACATTCTTCGGACTTGTGGCCCCTGGTCTGACATATTCTACACCAAGGCATTCCTTGGGTGTTTAACGGGTTTAACGCACGTGGTGCGACATATTTCATCAGTGCTGGGAAATTATATTTATGGTTTCCATCGGCTTTGCATCTTGTACATCATAGTTCTTCCTGAACTTCCTTTCCTCTTTTGATGTCTTAGACCTGCACCGTAATATTTTCCAGCTGCGACTGAATTTTCATTGTTCTTGAGCTAGTATATCCAACTTACGAGGCTTTTGATTTCATTGCTATTTCAAGATCTTATGTCTGCGACACAAGTTTATGTTGCATCAATGGGGTTTGAATATGTGTTAACAAGGAGGCGATAAATAATTCCTTGTGTTCCACATTCGACATTTGGAAACTCACTTTGGCCATCAATATCTTAAATCTTTGGTCAAATTCCCACACAGATTCTGTTGGTAGCTGCTTAATCTCTTTGATTTCAGTGATGCATTGTGATTTAGACTTCGACTTTTTGAATTCATCTATCAAATCCAGTCAAATATAGTTGAGTGTTTTCGGGACAATGCCTACTAGTACTATGGAAAATTTCATATACCATTCCAACGCATGACCTCGCAGAGTCGTGATCATTTGTGCTTTCATGATATTCTCATCCTAGATCTACCGTACAATCCAGACAACTTTACAAAGAAACGAATGCTGTTCTATGTTTTCCAACCCATTTATTGATTATTGGGAGCTTAATGTCAGATCTATCCATTGTATTTACTGCTGTTACAGTCAGAACAAAATTTGGACTAGTCAGACTTCCTTGTCCCCTATTTACAATATTAGTACTACTCGTATTACCATAAATACTTGGAGACAAGTCTTGCAATCTTACCTCTGCTACTGTAGGAGAGTTATAAGCACATTCTTGTTCTGGGGCTTCAGTCGACTCTTCTGATTCTTTGTCTTCTTCTGAGATCGGCTGATATTCCTCCTCTTCATCATAAGATACTTCATCCAATTATTATGCAAGCTCATATCCTTCTTCTTTTTGGTTTGTCCTGCAACTCCCTGTTATGAACAAAGTTTTTCTTCGCATCGGACCTGAATCTTCTTCTGCTTCTTAAAAATATTGGATCTAGTTCAGTTCCTATATCTCCTAGGAACATCTCACTCTAGGGTTCTATTGAGACATAGCCACTCTATTGCTATTAAGTCTTATTGCATTCGTAGAATTCCTTTTTCACATATTTTTTTTTTATCCACGTCGTTAAAGATGACAGGTATCTGCTGTGTGGTCCTTGAAAAAAATTTCACTCTGCCTCATTGTATGAGGTTATTGTGTCAATAACAAACTCATTAATACGTCCTTCTAGAATACTTCCTACCAAAAAATCCATAGCCCTTGATATAGGGTTTCTTACTCTTTTTAGCCGCTCAATCAAGTGAGGACTCCACTCTCTCGGTTCTGCTCCTTGAAAATTCCTTTGTTGGGTTTCCAACTTAGACAACCACTCATGCAACACAATGAGAACATCAACAAAGAAAATATCATGAATGTCTGAATAAATGTACCGACCCAACCAGTTTGTTGGGGTCCAACGAGATTATTCACTTTCTTGTCATGCAGACTTTTAACTCTTTGGTTTCCACCCAATATTGGATCTCCGGTTTCATGGGATGCCACAACATATACCTCACCACAACAAGTTAAGGTCCTGACAACAGAACCATTTGTTGGCCTTCTTCCCTCTCTCTATCCCTAGACCTAGGTTCAACCTCTTCCATTCAACACAACAAATCCCAAGATATCGTCCTGATGGAGTTGAGCTCAGCTGGAAACACGTGCGATACAGATGCCGTCTCACCCAAGATATCTCAGTTTTATGGGTAACTGCCAAAACCACGTTTGCACAGTTTGTGTGGGAGGGTGTTTTAGTACATTGGCTCTGTGCCAAGGTTTCTAATGAATACCGATGAGGTGGATTACTTATATACACAGTACTTCAACACTAGCTGTGATCTAATCCTTCTTTATGCGACTTAAGTAAATAAACAATTAACATACAACACAATCACATTCATTAATATAATGTGACAACCATACATTTATCCATTTGCAACACAATAATCAACCAGTCATTCAGCAAAAAATTCACACATATATCTAATCTATTTCAACATCCACACATATACACAACATGTAACGTGGAAACCTTTTGTCTACACACAAAGCTGCAGACTCTATTCAAGATCTTCTCTTCTATCTTTACGCACTTTTCTTCCCTCTCATGCTCTCTAATATTCTTTCTTTGTCTTCATACTCTACTCCTACTAGAGATCCACACACAGCCTGGATCGACTTGACCTTCTCTACTTGTGTGCACTCAGCTATAGAACCTCTACCTTGATGCACTAAATGATACAGAGTCATTAACCAAAATCCTACCTCAAGTCTATCTCAAGTGTTTTTCCAAGAGTCTTAGTGACTAGTCAAATGCTATATCATGTAATCAACTAATCGGCTAACCCATATACATCTTGGGTTCCTTCTTTTATAGCCCCATTACAGAATTGATACAGCTCATTCATGCTTGTTACAGAATCAATACCGACTTAATACAAACTCTAAGAGACTGATTACAGACTCCTTTTTAGTCGCTATCTCAGCTGACTTACTATAACCATCCAACATGCTATCTTTCCTATTTTAGCAATCACGTAATGAGAGGAACTGACAGTATGACTTACAAATATGCCTTCATGCATGTAGTTTCCATCGGCTCCAGCCGATCTCGTACCCACGATCGTTAAGGGCTGTCACTTTCTCAACGTTATTCCTTATTGTCATTTTTCGGCCGTTACGCTATTTTCATGCTTGCTTCTGCTGATATTCTTCCATGTCATCCCATATATCGTTTTGTCCTTCTGTTTTCACTTACTCATCCGGCGCATCTCCCTCTTCTAACGTCTTCTCTTTGTCTTCTTCTTCTCTTTCCTTCTTCTGTCGCAACATCCTTCCCTTTTCCCTTTATGCTGCTTCCTTGGTCGTAGCTCCTTCTACTTCTCCTTTATGTCCTTGTCCATACTTAGGCATAATTCTACATGGATTATTCGCTACTGTCCCTAGGTCCAACATCCCTCTTTTGAAGACTTGGATGAAGCTTGTGTATGAAGTTGTTACTGCTTAATTACAATTGCATCACCACCTTATGCTGCTTCTTTTAACTCACCTTTGAATGGATTGAAAGGAAAACTATTTGATATGATGCTAATAAATGAGGTGCTATTATCTATTTTATTTTTTCACAAAGTACACATGTTGACAAGTTTAAGTACACCATACATGGACACACCCAAGATCATGTCTCATAGTAGATCATGTTGTGTGCATGATCTTGATCTTTGGTAGGAATTATGTTGCTAGAATTTTAGTTTTTGTTTGTAGTTTGAATAGCTTGTGTTTGCATTTTTATGTTTTAAATCCATATTATTCCCTACTACAAGAAATACTTAGGATTGAGTTGTACGCAATCTAGGCGAGCTTCTCCTTAGTTCAATACATACATGTGAAAATCAAACTACAAGCTGACAAGGTTTTCTATATAGAGTAGGCCTTTAACAAGTTCAATATATTATGATCATTGATGAATGTGAATATTTTGAGGGCCATACCTTCTTCTTGATGGTAATGTCCTTTATCTTAAATGTGTATAAAAATTTAGGGGAAATTAAAATTCAGATTACCATTCATCAATTTAGGGATAGAGTTTCGATGTCAAACTTATAAGCTTTGAGACATAGTTTTAGGGTTAGGGTTTGAGTCTTCACTTTTAGGATTTTTTTTTATTTGTTTTTTCATGTCCAAAATATGTTGAAAAATGTAACTTTTGATGATATTCTTATTGTACTTTTATTGTATTAGTGTTATACCTCATTCGGGGGATGTTATTGATGTATTTGGTCATGTAAAAGTCATTGAAAGAGTCAATGTAAACACTCATTGTAAGTTGGGTAAAAAAAGCTCAACATAAATTGATAATGTGCTATTGTGCTAATTTTATATCATTTTTCTCATGCAGGCTTCACTTCTGGTTTCTATATCGATTTGGAATTTCAATTTTGGAATATTAAGTAAGTTGTCAAACATGGATTGTGCAAAAAAAAAACATCAACACAAAAGGATGTAATATCATATTTTCAAAAGCCTCAATCCAATAATCCACATCCTATACATGCTTCAAGCTCTCTTGAGCAAGGTATCGGTGAGAGAGATGTCAACACTTTTGAGAATGCATCTGAAACCCATATAATGGATGGTATAATACATTCCTCCAGTGATCAAAGTGAGACAAATGCATTTTCATTTGAAATTCGTAGTTCAAATGTTGAAGATTTTTCCTTGCAAGGTGACACAGTGCATTCACGGAAAAGGAAAAAGGGCCAATGGGACATAGGGAGAAATTCAAATTTGATTGGGTCTCAAGATACCCATTCATTGAATCAATACCTCCAACAAATGAGAATGAGACCTCACGATAAGTTAAATGCATTTCATGTCTGGACACTTGGCAAGGTAGTGAAATTGCAGATGAAGTTAGACACAATAGAGAAGCATGTTGGAAAGGTGCATGATAAGAAAGCTGCAAATGATGAGAAGAAATATACTGCCATATGGAAATCCCTTAGCCAATGTCGACATCTCCAATTTGAAGAGGAATATAATAAATTCTTAATAAATAAGAGAAAAATCGAGGAAAGTGGAGGAACCATCACATCTAAATTTATAAAGATGATGGAAACAATTTTGTTATCAAAGACGATACAATTAAGCACTGTATTTCACATCCTATCCAATGGTCGTCCTATGACAGATTATCCAAAAATGATGAAATATCTATTTTTTATTCAAGTGCCATTTTTTCCATCTTCTCATCGGTCTTTATCGAGTGGCTGGGAATGGAGAAAATATCTAGCTCAAGTAGAAATGGACGATATGAAAAAGAAGATTACAAATGCTACATTTTTTTCATTGTCTTTGGATGAAGTTACCGCTATTGATAATACTTCATGGATTTGCATGAGCATTTATATGGTCAATGACCATATCAAGCATTCCTATCTACTTGTAATTCATAAAATGACCAAAAGTTCTACAATAGAAAATATTTATGAACTTGTTATTGATAGTTTGAAGGGAATTGGTGGTTTGGATCATTAAACGATTGCAAAAAAGTTGGTATGTGTTGGAGCAGATGGAGCATTAGTAATGCAGGGACAAAGGAATATACTTTGTGATAGAATACAACTCTTGGCTTCACTGTACATGCTTAGTATTCATTTTATTGATCACATGATGAATCTTGCATTTAAAATAGTGAGCAAATTTTTATTGGTTTCAAAGGTTGAATATCTTGTACGTGAGGTTCATGCATACTTTTTTTGGAGTCCCAAACGATTTTTAGAGTTTAATTTTTTTTTTTGATGGTGTTACAAATGAAAAAAACTATTAAAATATTTTTATACAAGATGGATATCACTGAAGGGACCAACTGAAAGACTATTCAATGAATATGGATCCTTGGTAGGGGTGATATATGAACATCGCTCAAGTGTAGAAAAAGCTCAAACTCTTCTCTTTCTACTAACTGATATAGAGACATTATCAACATTGGCTAGAATTCTTCCTATGCTTCATGAAATGAATAACCTCGTAAAGATGGCTCATAATCACACAATGTATATTGCTAAATACAAAAGAGAAATAAAATTAACATGCCTTGCATTGGATAATTTGTATATTATGGCAGAGTCTTTTACAGGTCTAACATTTACAAATTGGAGTAAGATAATCAATATAGAAAATGATGATTTTTTTTTTAAGTTTGATGAAAAAGGGATGCTATTTATGGCAGTTTGTGGGTATATGGTTCCCTTTTATTATAATGATAAGACAGGAAGATCCACCAAACAATTCCCCATGTCAAGAGAATGATTTCACGATGTTGTAATTTCAATGAGACACATCTTGATAGAAATTGAAAAATCACTATCATCAGAGATAAGAGAACGATTTCCTCGAGATGGATTGTTGGAGGCCATGTCTATTGTATACCCTCAATATTGGAACCATAGTCAATGTTCAGATAGTTTAAAGGTTGACTTTATACATAAATGCAATATTTTGGAGAGCCATTTTTGTCGAGAGGCCAAGATACAAGGAGAACATATTCAAGGTATTTTAGATTGAGAAAAATGATAGATCAAGCGCAATGCTTTGCTACAACAATGTGGGACCAATTTTCTCGGTTGGATAATAAACTAGAATATGGTGCAATTACAAGATTATGGACTAAGCTCAGTGGTAGCGAAATCCAACGGCAAAGAATGTAAGAACATTTCAAATTAGCGGATTTATGTCAAACCATGATTTTGGGATCAGTGGAGGATGAGAGAATGTTTAGTGCACTGACATTCTTGAAGTCAAAGTTGAGGAACAAGATTGATAAAAATGTGGATAAATGCTTAAGATTATATGTAACAAAGTATGAGGTTGACAATTTTCCATATGGAAGAGCATTAGCTCTTTGGCGATCAGATCGTGAAAGAAGGGGAGAAAAGAATATACCAAATATCTCTAATGAACTTGACGTGGAACATAATGTTTTGGATGATCATAATGACGCTTCATTTGGAGAAGGTTGTGTTCAGAATGTCGGAAATGAGGACCAGGGACAAAATGTGAATTGGAAAATGAATTTCACCTAAGATAACATATGATCTAATACACATGAGGGACTCTTGAGTCTTATTTTGGTATAGGTGTTCCATCTACCCTTGCTGGTGATCACTATATGTGAATTTGAGGTTGTGTTTTAGGTAAAAGTAGATTCTACACTGTACTTTTTTGTTGTAACATTGATGATTTGAGCTACATTAAGATTGATGTTTTGATATTTATCTCTTACATTGTCTATTTCTTGTATGTGATAGGAAATGACGTTGGAATTTGAGAAAGCTAGGTCTAGGAGCTATCTCTTCACATAGATAGTGACCTAACATTAAATGATAAATAACTAATTTGATAACACTTTCTCTAAGCAAGAATGGGCTCATTCACGTACATGAAACCATGTTGGTGTTTAGCAGGGATATCTTGACAAAATTTTATGGTTTGCTTTTTGCTTTTGTAAGAAGCATTTTGTGAATTTTTGAAGTTTGTGTGTATTTTGGTTAAATATTGTGTTAGTCCCTTGAATGCTTATAGTTCTCATTTGATGCTTGATTTAACACTTTGTTGTAGCTTGAATCAAGATTGGTTTTAGTCGATTTTCATTGATTCAGGGTTTGAGAAAAGATGTTTTTATTACCTTTTTCTTGCATGAATTAATTGTCTTCATTTTTTCGATTCTTTTATGTTGATTGTATATTTTCTTTGTAAATACTTATCGTCATTCAAAAAAACAAATGAGCTCTACATAGCTAAGCGAAGAGAAAAATGGTCTATGAAATAGGTTCTTATGCATTGATCATAGGATACCTATTGGAACGAGACCAACATTCATCTAATGCAATAATCAGTTGGAATAATTACAATGCATAATTGTAGTAGCCTACACGACCACAATTGGATAGTGGAGGCCAAGATTGGACATAATGTCTGATTCTATTAGTTTATCGGTTTGTAAAGATTGAGGTCCCTACATGTCAATTTGGCCATTAAGGGATGGGATAACAAGTGGAGTCCCCACTTGCCCTGAATCTAATCAGTGCAGTTGTGTTTCATTGACACCTTTTAGTTGTGACTCATGAGTCTACGGGTTCTATTGTTGATGATGTGATTCATGTTATTTGACTAATGTTTTTGTTCCTCTATTTTTGAATTAGGTTGAAAAGTATTTATGGTAGCAAGATCGCTATATGTCAATTTGAGGTTGCATTTAAGGTAAAAATAGATTCTATATTTTGTGTTTTTCATT
This sequence comes from Pseudotsuga menziesii, assembly GCA_001517045.1. Taxonomy (NCBI): domain Eukaryota; kingdom Viridiplantae; phylum Streptophyta; class Pinopsida; order Pinales; family Pinaceae; genus Pseudotsuga; species Pseudotsuga menziesii. The sequence goes on from LPNX010067090.1 coordinate 370,572, forward strand.
GTAACATTGGTTATTGGGACTGCATTTCCTTGATGCTAGTTATTTAAGATTAACATATTAATATTTAACTATTACATTATGTTTCTTGTTTGGGACATGAAATTAAGTTGGAATTTGACGAAGCTGGGTCCTATATTTTCACATAGATAGTGTCCTAGTATTAAAGGATAAATAAATAATTTAACAAGACTTTCTCTAAGCAAGAATGGACTCATTCTAGTACATGAAACAATGTTAATGTCTAGCTTTGTACCTTGGAAATTTTTTGTGGTTTGCTTACAGTTTATATTTGTAGTATTTTGTCAATTGTGGAAGTTTAGATTTATTTTGGTTAAAGATTGTGTTATTCCCTTGAATGCATTATGATTCTAGTTCTTATTTGATGTTTTATTGATACCTTTGTAGTAGCTTCATTGGTTTCGGTTGATTTCCTTTGATTCAATGGTTTGAGGAAATATGTTTTTATTTCTTACCCAACTAATGCAATTCTTCATTTTCTTTTCTCTTCCAGATTTTGTTGGTCTCCTTCTTAGCCATATATGGGACACTTGCTTTAACTAAGGGAATGATTGATTTCCTATAGTCTTGATATTTGGGAGCAAATACATCATAGCTGTAGTATTTTATAGTGTAACTGAATCTCGCAATATGTCCAGCATGATTGCAACTCCAACATCTTAACAAGTTCTTGAAATTTCCAAGAAGTTATCTTGCATAGAATTTGTAGTCTAAAGCTTTGTGTGAGTCCCTTGAATGCTTCTAGTTCTCATTTGATGCTTGATTTAACCCTTTGTTGTAGCTTGAATCAAGATTGGTTTTAGTCAATTTCCATTGATTCAAGGTTTAAGAAAAGATGTTTTTATTAACTTTTAGTTGCATGAATTAATTGTCCTCACTTTTTCGATTATTTTATGCTGATTATATATTTTCTTTGTAAATACTTATCATTATTCAAAAAAATAGATGAGCTCTACATAGCTAAGCGAAGTGAAAAGTGGTATTTGAATTAGGTTCCTATGCATTGATCGTAGGATACCTATTGGCACGAGACCAACGTTCATTTAATGTAATAATCAATTGGCATAATTACAATGCATAATTGTATTAGCCTACACAACCACAATTGGCCAGTGGAGGCCAAGATCGAGCATAATGTCCGACACTATCAGCTTATCGGTTTGTCAAGATTCAAGTTCCCACATGTCTATTGGAACATTAAAGGATGAGATAACAAGTGGAGTCCCTACTTGACCTGAATCTAGTCAGTGAAGTTGTGTTTTGCTGACACCTTCCAGTTGTGACTCATGAGTCTGCATGTTTTGTCGTTGATGATGTGATTCATGTTATTTGTCTAATGTTGTTGTTCCTCTATTTTTGAAGTAGGTTGAAAATTATTTATGGTATCAAGATCGCTATATGTCAATTTGAGGCTGCATTTAAGGTAAAAATATAATCTATATTTTTTGTTTTTCGTTGCAACATTAGTGATTGGACTTCATTTCCTTAATGTTAGTTATTTAATATTGATGTTTTATTATTTAACTATTACGTTGTATTTCTTGTTTGTGATAAAATGAAAATGGATGGACACATTATTTTTCTCTTTGATAGCATTTATTTACATGTAATTGGGATGAATTTCTATGAATTCAACCTCTACTTCATTTGCAGAAATTCTTTCGTGGAGACGACTTGAATGCACAAGATATAACCGAGGTAAAATTATTTATTTTGAAACTTTTAGCTTGTTTTTAAATTATATCATTTATTACATTGCATGCTTCATATTACCGATAAATCTAATTATGGGATTACATGGATGAAATCAGGATGTGTCACTAATAACCATTGATAATAGGACTTGAAATGATGCTACACAATATATAAAACATGAGCAATATATTCTACAATTTATATTTCTTGATTTTGTATGGAATCTCTGAAATAGTTCTACTTTTTATGAGGTATAGAGACGGTGATCCATTTTTAAACAAGATCAATGTATGATTTTAAAATAATCCACCTTAAAGGTTCATGGACTGCTTGTTAGACTCTAACAATGCAGTCTTTAGCTTCCTATCCATCTACTAAATTTGGTGATAGAACTTAGTATTTAGCTTTCATTGTTTATAGTTTGATCCATTGACATGATGCATCATAATTATAGTTTGCATACATCGCTAATGTTTCCAATTCTCCAAGGTGGAGATGGATATTGATGATGTAGAACATGATGTGGAAAACCAAGATGAATATTTCAAGACAGAATCACAGAATAAGGATTCATCTTATGACTTTTAAGAGCAAGTGCAAAGTGGTGGGTATTTTTAATTGCAACTTTTTATATGATTATTAATTGTGTTCATTTTGGTTGGTTGGGAAAAATGATACACAATGTTTTTGTAAAATTGGGGAGGGAGAGGGGGGGGGGAGACAAGTTTTAGGGCTGGCTGTAGCGACATCCCATTTTTCAGAGGATGGAATAGAGGAAAATGGCCTATATAGTGCATACAATTATACAACATATTCATCGATTGGATGATTTATGAAATATATGAAATTGAGAGGTTTCTTCAATTTTTTTCATTAGATATTAAGGATATATTTTGCATTTCCTAAAGGTTTTACAATCCAAACTATTATTCTGGTGGATATAGACACATTATGGGTGTTGCTTAGTATCATTTTGGATAGTTATTCTAGTTTTATTAAATATATATTATAATCATTATTGGGAATGTTACACTACTAGTTAAAGTTTTCTACATTTTTCCATTCAAATGCATGACCAAATTGAAGATATAAATTTGACCCTTGCCAATTACATCTATAGTGAGTTTAGTCGATAGTTGGATAAATATATTTAGTTAACTTAGCATAGCTACATCAGGGTGCTATATTTACCTGTAGGTCAATCACAATGCTTGTTTTGTAATGCATCTTATCCCTTTTAACAATACAAGCATTTGCTTGTCATTTTTTCCATACTGCATCCTATGAGAAAAATGACTCAGGAGCAACAAAAAGCCTTTTTCTTTGTAGAGAAGTTACTGGTATCACTTACCATAGATGTATGTTACATTCAAATACATATTTCTCAAGACTGAAGGGCTAGGGTCAAATTTTTACATAAGAAGCATAGGGTTTAATGCCTTTTGGAAGTCAGGTACAGAGTTAGAGTCCATTAAGACAATTGTCTAAAAAAAGTCGGATATAGAGTTTGATTCCTTTGTAGAGTAGTACCACTAATGCATTTTAAATCCAAATTCATATTTCTCAATACTTAAGTGTCGGGTTCATAGTTTTACATGTTAACCCTGGGTCTCAACACCATTCCAAGTTAGATATAGAGTTAGAGTCCATTTATATAGAAAACTAAATAATTGATAACATTGCAGGCTCAAATTTACTAGGTAATATTCACATACTATTTCACAAGCCATTGGACCAAATGGATTTTTGTCTTGATTTACCAACTTAATTTGGTATAAAAGATGCAATCACTTTCAATAATATTCCAATGACATGTCTTGTATGAGTTGCAAGAGGATATGCAAAATGGAAATTCCTTTGTAGAGAACTTAGCATAGTGCATGTTAAAGCTATAGGAATACTCCCAAGGCTTGGGACACAATTAAAGTAGTGATACGCTGGGCACATTTCCTTCAAAAATTCCATACCAATGATGTCCTAAAGTACTTGGTATGTCAGGCACCTTAGGAGTCAGGATGCATCTATGTCCCCATCCCATTTTCACTTCCTTGTTTGTTGGGGATGTAAACAAAAGGAATGGTGACATACATGGATGCATTTTCTATTAATTCTGTCACAACAATCTTGAGACAAAGCACAAACTCATAAGATATTCAAGAAAAATTAGGCATGAAATGACATAACGATACTGCAATAGGAGGTTGCAGCTCTGTATAATCAATAATAGAATGAAAATAAATAATACAATGTCATGCAAACTTGCTTGAATAGAGACAATTCAAATTCACTAGAGGTCATTCGAATTGAATGGATGGGTGTAGCTTAATTGTCTGTTAGCCACACTGAACACACCAGTTAACCACTAATCTAGCCATGATTGACTCTAACCAAGTCCTAACTGAATTAGAGTGCAATGAATGACTAAGTCTAACTGAATGTAACTCAATATGTATGTTAATCAGTAGTGGGGGTGCATCAGTAACTGTAGTCAGCTCCGATGAAGTGAACTGCACTAATACTGGTCATCAGAATTAGTTGGAGGCACATTAACTCACTCTAGCTCACCCAAATCAGCCCAAAATAGACCATGGCATGAGGGAGGTGCCTTTACAACTCAACTTAACTAATTGCTAGGTGAAAAGAAAATTAGTTAGCTATTTGGTGCACTTATGACACTTAGATCACCCCGAAATTGCTCCTTGATTGAAGGAGGAATCCTAGTTAGCCTCCCTGATTGAAGGAGAAGGCTTAGTTGGAATCCCTTATTGAAGGAGGGTGTGGGTGTGCTCATGCTGATGTCATGGTGTGCTCATCTGATTCCAATTCGAGTCAATTAACATAGGATAGTGATTAATTAGGCCAAAATTGAACAAAATAGGTGTGTGGGTTAGATAATGACTCCAACACCCCCCCTTAAGCTATACTTAGGAGGAGTAAAATAGTGCATGAAATGCTAGGGCCCCGGCAACAAAGGCCATAGGTCACCCTGTACAAAAAGTAACTCTAACAATGCTCAAAATAAATGCTAAGTGAGGAAAGAGGGAAAAAAAAGTGGGAACAAACCCCCCCCTGAAGCTGAACACTGAAGAAGTAACTGAGCACCCTGATGAACTCACCCTCAACAGTGAATGAAGGTAAGTGAATTTTTTCTCAGTAAATTTCTTGGTGAAGATATATGCAATCTTCTCATCTGTAGGGTAGTATTGCAGAACAATGGTTCTGTCATGCACCAACTCTTTAATGTAGTGCATGTGTATCTCAACATGTTTGGTCCTCTTCCTAGTAACTGGATCTGTGTACATCTTAATAGCACTTTGATTGTCACAAAATATGACTGTGGGAAAAAAACTACCAATCCCAAACTCTAAAAGAATGCCTTGCAACCAAACAGCTTGGATGCAAGCATTCACTACTCCCATGTACTTGGCTTCTGCTGAAGACAATGCAATGGCAGCCTGGTTTTTGGTAGGCTAGAAAATGGGGCCACCACTAAACAAAAATACATACCCGGAAGTGGAATTCCAATCTATGGAATCCACTACCCAATCTGAATGAGTAAAACCGAACAACTCTAGCTCAAAATCTGTAGCATAGTGAATGCCATATGTTAACACCCAAAAATGGTTAACTACCTCATCTACCCCACTACATGGCTCATTTGTCCATTTGCCTACCATATTTCCCTGAAAATCCCACTAAAAAGCCTCCAAAAGACCTAAAATGCCTCTGAAAGGCCATAAAACCATCTAAAAAGCCTCCAAAAGGCCTAAAATGCCTCCAAAAGGCCAAAAAACCCATTTTTCCTCCAAAAAGTCCAAAATTCCTCTAAAAATAGCAAAAATCCCCAAAAGGGAAGAAAAAATATAAAATAATGAGGAAAAGGAGGAAAAAACCCTAAACAAGCTGCCCTAAACCATATGGTTTCCAAAACCATGGGCCAGCATTCCACCATTAAAAAACTATAAATAAGTGGTGGAGACCCCTCATTTCACATCCACAGTCATAAGCATCCTGCCTCTGCCGAAATTATTCTCGAAACCCTAGCTTACCATCAAGCTACTTTCACCATTGAGAACTCTTTTTGGCCCATTTCCACCACCGGAGAAGGAAAAGAAGCAGCTTGGAGCTCGAAGCCACCGACATCGGACCAGCGCAACGGACTCCACCAACCTCCTCATCGGAGGTAATATCAATAAAATCACCATTATACATTTCTTTACTGTTTTTGCTTCATGTTATTTACTTTTTATTGCTTTAGCTTAGTCTTTGTTTCAGTTTATTTTTGTTTACATTATTGAACTGCTACTAAGGATTCCAGATTCCTTAGTAGGTGCTCATCAGCACAAGCTAGGGTGAAAACCCTAGCTACAGTTTTGGCGACTCCGCTGTCTTTTTAAAGTTATTTTTCCGTACTGTACTTTTCGGCTGTCATTTTCGGCCACCGAAAACCGCGTTTTTTCTTTCCGCAGCCGCGGCCCGACCGCGCATTTCAGGCCCTAACCCGCGACCAGCCCGCCGCTGTCAGCCCTTTTTCCTGCGCCCCGACCGCGTTTTTTCCGCCCACAGTCGCGATCCGACCGCGCCTGTTCATTACACAGGCGCGCTCCGACCGCCGCTGTCAGCCCGAAACCCGCGACCTAGACCACGCCTGTTTCCTTCAAACCCGCGATCTGCGCGCGACTGTTGCCTTCCAACCCGCGGTCCGACCGCGCGAGTCCGCCCCATACCCGCGGTCCGCGAACTATTTTTTGACTTTGTTTTCGCGCCGAAACCCAGCCTCTTTGCTTCCATTTTTCCTGCACTTGCACAGCCACCTGTACCACTTGCAGACCTGCAGCCATTTCTGTCCCTTGT
>LPNX010067092.1:0-26822 GCA_001517045.1 Pseudotsuga menziesii
TTGTTTCCTTGAACAAAGCACCAGTTTTGAGTCTATCAACAGTTGGGTCCTAGTCTTTTGACCTTATCCTGATTCAGAGTTTTCTTACTCCTCCAGTTGGCCTTTTTTTTCAATTATATGGGGAATCTGTCAATGTCTCCTACATTGTAGATTTGTTTCGTTGGTCCTATTTTGTGTCAAAAGCTGCCTAAGTCACTTTTGTGTCGTGCTCACTGTTCAAGGATTAAACCTTTGTCGGCCATTCTGCAGTTGCCTTGACCTTTTTGTGTCAGCCATTCCTTGGTATCCGTTCATTACATCATGTCTTCAGCGGTCCTTTTTGTGAAATTTCAGTACCAATTCCAGATCCAATTAGTCTTGGAGTTACCTCGTGTTGGATGATGAAGGATGCCTTAATGCCTTCCTTCCAACGGATCTCTTCCTATCGACTGCAACACATCTTGCTCTGGGGACGAGATTTAGAGTTTTATGACAGTACCTTGGGAATTGTTGTCCTCAATGGCAATTTCCCTCGCTATTGGGTAGTGGGGATACCTTATTGTCTCCTACTCGATAGATTCTTCAAGTGTTCGACTTCAAGTCCTTGTATTCACACTTGTTAGAATGTGCTAGGTACCTTGGGGATCATTTTCATTAATGGTGGTTTCCCTCGTGTTTGTTAACGGTTTTCATTATTGACCGGTAATCAAACGGCTTCCTCCATGTTCGACTTCAGCTCCTTTATTCGCATGGTTTGGATTCGTACCTTTTTTGGGCGGTTTGGATTGAAGACCTTGGGTCGACAGTAGCATTGACATCTTTTGCTATTGCCCAAGTTGCGCAAGACCTTGTTATACTTTATATGACATTTTGCTGAGACATAGATCCACCTTGTATTTTTGTGGCTATGATCGATTGTTGAGCATGGATCCACCTTGTTCATTTGTGGCCATGGCTCCTTTAGATTTGATATGGCGCCTTTTTACATATTGAGCGACCATTATAGTTTCATCAGTTATACATATGTTGGATCCGCCTGTATCCTTATGGCGATGTTTTGTATATGGACTTGTATGTACCAGAGATCAGTTTTTCTGACATTTATCTCTCTTACAGGTACCTTCACTCGAGCCTTTTGATCTTGGATTCTCTGCTCTCTCCATACTCAGTTCTTTCCTTTATAATGTATTTCGGCTATCGTCTTCCCCTCTAACCTCACACATTAGGGGGCATCTGTTATACACCAGAATGGCACCTCTCCGTCCGAGTGCCGACTTTCCTTATGTCGGCGCACAAAAGGACACTTATGGATTGATGTTTTCCTAGAATACTATAGCTTGCTTATTATTGAATACATTTCTGCCTTCATCCAGCCAGTTACTTTGTTATTTAGCCTTGTTAGGATGTATGCGCGACTCTTTGTATTGACATCTCGCGCATCATTCGCGAGTCTCCCTTGTAGCAAGTCGCGCATCCTTGTATGCGCGGGTTGCTCTTCTATATGGTCGCGCATCACTCGCGGGTTGCTCTACTGTATACCCGCGCATGTGTATCTTAACATTTTAAACTTTAAAACACGCGTTAAGTAGAGATTAGTTATGTCATATAACTGGATTTCCTTAACTGCTGTAACTTCTCTAACCTTCGAACTACCTTATTTCACCCATATAAATAGAGGAAGGGAAGGCCATGAGAAGGACTTGAAATTTCTGCATTGTTATGCTGGAGGAATCGGGGCTCTCTTTGCCCACACCTTTGCCCTGGAGGTCTTCCCCTTGTGTTGCAGAGCTTGGAGGCTGAGTTCTTTGGAGAAGAGAAGCAGCAGATCTAGATCAAGGTTTCGTGAGGTGCCAACTTGAAGAGAAGGTATATTTGTACTTGTTTTCAAGATTAATAAAGATGTGATGTCCTTCTTCTTCCCAAATCATTGTTCAATGTGTGATTGAATTTCTGTTTCTGATCATATGATGATGTTATTCAGATCATTTGTTTATGTTTATTTGATTATCATTGTCTTATGTATGGTCATAATGGTTTGAGGAAGGTATAATTCGTTTTGCAGGTCTCTTGGAGCGAGAGGAGCAGGAAGAGGATTGAAGAGAAAGCTTGGACCAGCCTTCAGTTTATCAGGTGTGGATCTTTCTCATCTTTGAAACTTGCTGTTATATACTTGCTGAACATTGTGCATCTCTCTTTCAACCCCAGTACGTTGATGGCCTCTTAAACCCTAGCCATAGGACACTTTCCTTTACAACACTTAGCGGATGTATTCTTGAACCACTTCTAGCTTCCTCTCCCGTATGATGCCGATACATACCTCTTGTCTAATTTTAGGAAAGACAAAGCCACTCACATTTTGTATCATATCCAGGAGTGGCGAAGATGGAAGAGGCTTATAAAATCCAACATTCCCCCCGAGTTTCTGTTAGAGTGGTTCCTTAAGTCTTTGTTTTCTTATATATCTAAGGAGGTATCCACTTTGAGGGTGACTACTGAAGAAGAGGCCATCCTTAGGGCCCAGCAGTTGGATTTTATATATGCTCAGTATGGGATATTATACAAAATCATAAGTGATGCACCATGGTCTACCCATAGTGTCAAGAAACCCAAGCCTGGACCCCATGACAACGGTGTGGTTGGTTCAGTGAATTCTCTCACTATAGAGTATTTGGCCAAGCAAATCCATGAGTTTTCCATTAATAAGCCTACAGCGGAGGCAGCTAAGGCTTCCCCCTTACCCCAAAATGCAAATGTTTTTGCATAATCCTCTCAAAAGGGAAATCAACAGCTCGATGGAAACAAGAAGAAAGGGAAGAAAGGTGAGGGAAACCAAAACAAGCCTAAACACATGAACAATGTTGATGGGGGAAAGAAGGACAAGAAGAAAGTGAAATTTCCCTATAATTTGTGCCAGGGATATCATTTGACTCATCAATTCCCTCTCATGGAACAAGCTCAGAAGCTACTTAAAACCCAAAAACTGGTTGTCCTGAAGGATCCTTTTTCCCAAGGACATAATACAGCTTTTGTTTCTAATGTAGCTGGGGGCACTTCTGGTGCCCCTCCTGACCAAAATTATATAAACATGGTACAATCCAGTACCTTGATCCAAACAAGAAATAAAAATTAAGAGACCGAGGCTCCTGAGAAGGGTAATATTGTTGGTGAAGCCTCTAAACCTCTCACAATTGAAAAACCTACTAATCCAATTCCCAAAATATTGAAAGGTATATTTAAAAATGAATTTCACAACCCAAACTCTAGGGATGCTTCTAACTACTCTGTGGTAGAATATTTGGCCCAAATCCCTTGTGCCATGTCCGCATTGGAAGTTCTTTGGAGTTGTCCCAATCAGCGGGATTCCCTTTTAGCAGCTTTAGGTAGCATTGATTCTTCAAGTATGATGGAAAATTCCAATCTATCAGATGTTAAGATGTGCCTACCATTTCATGTGGCCTTATCAGTAGATTTCATCCATGGTATTGGATGCACAGTTGCTGACGAGGGTGATTCCACATGTGTCATGTCTCTTTCTTGCTTGAAAGCTTTGGGTTCTCTTTCTAGTTTCGTCAAACACCTTGCTTACTACATTCGATGGGAGGTATTTCTACCTGCATGGTATCCTACTGGATTTTGATATTAAGTTGGTAGGGAAAGCGCTATCTCTTGAATTGGAGGCGATTGATGCTCCATTGAGCTATAACTTGCTTATGGGGAGAAGTTGGACTTACTCTATGTGGGAAATTTCCTCAGTTGTTCTTTGGGTGGTTTTGTTTCTGCACGATGAGAATTTTATTACTATTGACCAACTCAGTTTCACTCGGAAGTGCCGTTTGGAAACGAATGAATCCACTGTACCTTTGGTTGATCAGGTCAAACCGACTAATGAGATCTTGGGGGTTGGAATGTATTCATTGTTAGTGAGCGCATTTGATATTCCAGCCCCTATAAACTATCTAGGTTCTACCTGTATTGGGAAGTCTATCGAGATGGTTGCTGATAGAACAGATCCTTGGGTCCTTCCATCCCATTATGAACCTGAAGTGTCCTTATCAACAGTTGGAATGGCTTATCAAGCTATCATTGATGTCACTTTTGATCCTCTTTTGAATCTTTCTACAGTCTCAAAGGAGTTGGAAGAAACTTATCTGCCTTCATGGGAAGAGACCTCCTTATATTATGGAAACTACTTAGACATGTGTTTACCTTCAAATGAAGCCATTTTGGAAGCCATGAGTGGGAGACATAATATCTGCGAAGATTTTACCCATATGTCCCACCCTTTTCCATATCTAAGTAGAATTGAACAATGGTATTTCGACATGAGACTAGCGGAATATGTTGATCCTATGAATGTCATTGCAAACCCTGACATCATCGAAACTTTGCAGATCGATGCAAACTCTTCCTCGGAAAACATTTCCACATATACTACCCTATTAAAGGAATTTTGTGACGCTTGTGCCTGCTTATCTTTACTAGGCATAGAGCCATCTATCGTTGAACATGGAATCCGAACCTATCTCAATCCTAAACCTATTCGACGAAGACTGATGAAATATTATGCCTAGGCTTAGTGTTTTTTCTTGTATTTTTAGTGTATGTAATTTTATGAGGCTGGTTCTTATATCATCTGGTGATTGTTACAGATATCAAGTGAGTGGTTTATAGGTTTTATGGATGGCACTAGTTGTCATACGTGTAACCTGTATTCAGCCGCATGGGTCATCTATTCACCTTTAGGACAGCTAGTTGCCTTTGGAGGCATTTTCCTAGGTCTTGCTACCAATAATGTGGCCGCGTACAGGGTTGTTTATGAGTTTTTATGGGATTTTGTCTCATATGGCATCACCCAGTTGGAAGTCGGACTTGACTCTCAACTGGTAGTTTCCCAGCTCAATGGAGCTTATCAGGTGTGAAACCCTACCTTTTAACGTCAGTTTTTGTAGGTTATATTACTTGAAATAAATTTCAATTATATTTCATTTAATCACATTCCACGTAATGAAAATACATTAACCGATGCATATGCAAACTATATTCTAGATTGGCACTTAACACACATTTTGTAAAATATATACAACAGATACATTTGGAACACATGTAAATAACCAGGATATATATATATATATATATATATATATATATATATGCAAAAATATGTCCATAGATAGGTTGAGTTTTGATCCTAAGATCCATTCACAACTGTGAAAATATACAAAATTTGGAACGCAATCCATAAAATTCCTATATATCTAGGCCGCATCACCCCCATCACCAGCATCATCATCATTAGCTTGTTCAGCTGTAGAAGCCTCTTCGACTTCTATATAAACTAGAACGGCCATGGCTACCCTCCTCATGAGGTGTATCCAAATAGGTGGGATCCCTACAACAAATTCTTGCATGACAGCAGGAATCTGCTCAATTCATATAGTTGGAACTCTTTGGGCTAGCCTGGCAAGCTTCCCCTCAAGTTTTCTCATCAAACCCTGGCCTCCACCTATTACAAGAAGTACATACATCCTGGGATTCCCATCAGGGCGGATAGGTCCAACATCTACATTTTAAACAATAAAATGGATTAAAACTCTTATACATATTTATATAATTTTATGACAAAATTCATAAAAATTAGAAAACATAAAAAGAAAAATACCTAGCTCTCCCCACATTCCTCCGAGAGGGAGGAAGAGATCATTGTATCCTAGAAAGTCTAAACCTGTACAAGGAAACTACTCAAGTGTTGGTAACTGTCATCCCCACCACACATAAAATTCATCATCATACACACCTTGGACTGATCCTCCACCTCCTTGGCAAAGCAAGAATTCTCCCCACCTAGTCAACCTAGGTTGGAGAGGAGAGGAAGCTGTAAGTGGTACCGTAGGGCTGATTCCAGGAACTCTCTCAAAAAACAAGGCCACTAATACACTTGAATACCCAAAATTCTTGCGGCGGCCTCTCTTACAGTCAGAGAGTTGTTTTTTCATAATCGGGATTATACATGAGCACCAATCAAACACAATCCCCTATAAAAACTCCAATGCCACCCTAATTTGTGTCTGAGTAGCAAGATGTAATGACAAAGATCCTGCAACCCATACTATTGTACTTACCACTTCATGAAGTGGTAAGTTAGCAATATGAACTATTTGGATGCATGATCCCTTTTTCTAACTCCCAGGCATGCAGTAGGTGTCCACATAATCTTGGACACTCATGGGGTCATTGCCCCTGCTAGTAACTTTGAGGTTGATGGGCATTCCTTAGCCAAGACAACCCTGTGATGAAGTATATATCTTCCAAGGCTATCTCTAAGATCTCACCTTGAAGATCAATAGCTTTGAGGTCATGATCCACATATCTAATCAAACGTTCAAGTAAGCGTACATTGGCCCTCATTGGAGATATGCAGAAGAACTTTGGTAACCAGCATTGTCGTAATGCATGCACAGTGGGGGAATCACTGAGGGCCTAGCGGTCCATATCCTCATGTTCTTGCTCCCTCCATGTCATCGGATAAATCTACTCATTAGGAATCAAGCCAGATCTCCTTAGTCCAAGTGGATCTAGAACAAATCAAATACAGGATACAACCTACTTTCCTAGATCAAATGCAAATTCAAGTTAATAGATAGATCGCTTACCTGTAATATGCAAATCCTCTTCTCTCTTTGTTGATCCAAGCTCCAGAATCTTTAAATATTCAGCTGCAAAACCCTGTCAATCAAGTGGAAACAAGAAATTAGCATATGCGTATCCAAACATATAATTTATCTAAGATACTGGTTAAGGAAGAAAACTATAAACATTATTAACACAATAACATTTATGGAAAGAGATTTGTTTTAATGTAATCAAGGAGATACATAGAATTACAATGAGAAGGAACATCACAACCTAGCCTTAACGTTGCAATATTCCATCCAACAATCCAAGCCAAAACCTCCAAAGCAAGATAGTAAGCCTCCCAAAAGACGATAGGGATCACCTAGAAATTCCACCAGCATAATAGTACCATATTCCTTCCTCCATTCCAAATGGAGAGAGTGTTTAATTTATAAGGCTAAAGGGATAGAATAGGTTTAGGATTAGGAGGAGGGATCAAAGGGATCTTCCCTATAGGTTAGGAACTAAATTCCACCTCACCTAAATGATAGGGATAGACATCCACCTCATCCACCTTCGAGAAGGGTCTCGAAGCTCCATTTTTTTCCCTCTAAACACAATCGGTGCACCTTCCATGAAGGGAAAAAACACCGTTGGTGCTCCTAGTAGTGGGAGACAGAAAACCAACATCGATGCACCTAGAATGAATGGAAAAATATCCTTTGGTGCACCTATCATGAAGGACAAGAGAATCGACCTTCCTAAAGAGGGAAAAAAGTAGGAAAATCTCAATCTTAGTCAACTTTAGCAAAGAGAAATTTGGGGATTAGGAAAAGGGTTAACACATGGATCAAGAGGACAAGATTTCGGTGTAATAGAATTCACACCAAAGCATGAAGTTAGAGGAATGCAATAGGTGAATTCTTTTCAAAGTGAATAAATCTAAGGAAAGGATGTTGGTTGGAAGCTACTATAGTACCACTGACTCAAATCTCAAATGACTCATAACATGGTTGTCGACCAATACAATGCAGATCCATGGTAGTAGAGACTGATTGAACACAATCATGGCTACTAGACACAAGCGTAGATCCATGATGAGATGATAACACAACCATGACCAATACAAAGGTGGATCCATGTAATATGACTCAAAACAAAACTACATCGCAACCTGGGTGAAGATATATGACAACCTAGGGTCTTCAATCCGAACCCGCAACGACATGAATCTAACCATGTGATTACAATGTCTTGACAACGAACATAGTAGAAACCACTTGATTACCAGTCATTAATGTAAACTATTAAAAATTGCAAGGGAAATCCCCATTGATTTCAATGATTCCTAAGGTATCTCAGTACATACCATCGAATGCCAATAAAGGACTTGGAGTTGAACACTTGATGAGATATTTCAATCAAGAGTCAATGATGTAAACTCATGTTGAAAGTGAGGTAACCTATCATTAAGGCATGTAGTCCCAAGGTACTTGTCTTGGTTTCTAAGTCTAATTCCTGGATAAGGAGTTGAAGTCAATAGGAATAGACCCGTCGAAGGAGGGCCATGATGAATCCCCCATCATTGACATGAAACACGATCATAGATGTTTTGGAGTAAACAAGACAATAGAGTGATGTATGAAACTGAATTAGGGATGACCAACATGATAGAAGGTAAACTGACTGCAGATAGTGAACATATGACCAAACTTCTCTTAAACATGGGCATGGCATGACTTGGCAGTATTGACTTGAGAATAATACCAATCCCCCAATGCAACTGATGGTGAGAGTATTCTTGGACAACTCAAAGGAGTAAGAAGACTCTAGGAATTAGCAGGACTCGATGACAAAGGGATTACCCAAGTACTAAAATTCATATGCAAATGAGTGTCATGTTCAAGAGTGACTATGTACTTCCATAACAAAATACAAACTCTTTACTTAATTTCCCCATCATGATTGATGAGTACCCATTTTATTTTTAACGAGCTGGAAAAGGGTAACAAACGCTCGATATAGCTCGTCCTTCAGATGAGTCCAATCTCATATGTTTTACAAACCTTAGAAAGGAGGGGTTCTCTCCCAGAAAAGGGTCCTTCATCGTTTGATTTTACGAGTCCGATGAAAGCAAAATCATTTGTCGTTTCATGTTTAGAGAGTCTGAAATGACTAAGAAGACTCCAAAAAGTCCTTTTTTGTAAATAAGGCTAGCTGGTCTGAAAAAGAGATAACCTACCCTTGACTAGTCGACTGTTCTGATTCTTTTACAAGCGTGAACATAATAAGCTCACTTGGCAATATTTTTGTGTTTTTAAGGATACTGAGAAGAGCTTAAATATAACTCCGTAATAGGTTCTTTGTTCATAATCCAATTTTAACGAGTCTGAAAAATAGTAAAAGTACACTTGATACCTCTTCACTAAGTTTTTAACGAGCACAACAAAGGTATAAAAGGCACTCGAAACCTTTTTCATGTTTGAATCCAGAGTTCGAAAAAGCAATAAAGTAAGCTCAAACCAGTTTTCATGTTTTAACCAGAGCACAAAAAATGAAAAGTAAGCTCAACACCATCTTACTGTTTTTAATGAGCTCTAAGATCAGTTGAAAGAATGCTCAGGGTATCAACTTCATTTTTAACGGGCTTGGAATAGAAAAGAACCATGCTCAAAAGGTCATTTCATGGTTTAATGAGCTCAAAACTAAAATAAAGTATGCTCAAAATGACTTCCATCGATGGGTGATTTCCCAACATGATGTCTAGTGGTTAGTACTTGCCCCCAGTATAATTTCCAAGCAACTTAACACCAATAAAGAGATAGGGTACATGCCCCCCAAGCTTCATTGAGTCTTGACACAATGGAAGAATCCATTTCATTTTTTAACGAGCTTGACACGAAAAAGGAACTGTGCTCAAGGTCAGTTTTATTTTTTAATGATCTTGAAACCAAGAATAAACAATGCTCAAAGTGGCCTATTTCATTTTTACACAAGCCTACAACAGAAAATAACTATGCTTGTGGGGACCTCTGTCATTTTTACATAAGCTTGAAATAGAAAGTAACTATGCTTGAGGGAACCTGTTTCATTTTTATGCAAGCTTGAAACAGAAAGTAACTATGCTTGAGGGAACCTGTTTCATTTTTATGCAAGATTCAAATAGAAAGTAACTATGCTTGAGGAAACCTATTTCATTTTTATGAAAGCTTGAAACAGAAAGTAACTATGCTTGAGGACATCCGTTTCATTTTTTAACGAGCTTAAAACAGAATGAGAACTATGCTCACAAGCATCTATTTCATTTTTTAATGAGCTTGACATAGAATGGTAACTATTCTCACAATGTCCGTTTCATTTTTTAATGAGATTGACATAGAATGGGATCTATGCTCACAATTTCTGTTTCATTTTTTAACGAGCTTGACACAGAATGGGAACTATGCTCACCAACCTGTTTCATTTTTAATGAGCTTGACAAAGAAAAAGAACTATGCTCATGGCCATCTGTTTCATTTTTTAACAATATTGACACACAAAGGGAACTATGCTCATGCCCATCTGTTTCATTTTGTAACGAGCTTGACATTGAAAGGGAACTATGCTGTCTAACAGTTCTAAGCCAACATGATGTCCAGATGTTGGTGGGTTTTCCCCTTACATAAGAAGCTAGCAACGTAACTCCAATATGAAGTCTAGAGGATGGAGCCATGCCCCCCATTTTACCTATGATGGGAAGAAGCTAACTAGAAGGGGAAGGAACCACAGGAACATGCGGGACATTCAAGGAAGTTTGATGACTAGGAGTCACATGATAATCAATTTTAACAAAGGAAAGCTGGTTAATGGTCACAATCTTCCCATCATAGGGTAAATACATCACTTGAAAGAGTGTCGACACTACAGCTTTCATGGCGTAAACATAATCACGCCCAAGGAGCATATTAAAATAGAAAGGACCTTAGAGTGAACATAACATCGATACAGATAGTTTTTCCTTCTAAAGTAATAGGAAACTGAGGAAGGATCCCTAAAGGCACCGTAGGTCTTTGATTAAAAGCCAGTATCTAATAGATAGCTAGCACAAGAGGAGGAGAACCTATGGCTTTCCAAGCAGTAGAGGATAGAATGTTAATAGAAGCCCCTTTGTCAATGATAATGCAAAGTATACTCTTAGAAGTAACTCGCACAACTATCTGGAAGGGAACACTCGAATGAAGACAAAATTCTGTTACGTTACTCTAGTCAAAGGAAATAACCTCACTACTTGGAGAGGATTCTATCGAAAGAGACACAACTTCTTCTTTCATAGAAGAATCAGAACTAACTATAAAAACTTCAGCAGGATGGTTTTCACTCTTGATTAGAAGAGAGGGACAAAATGAATAATGTGTTGAAGGGACTACTTCAGTCTCAACACTCTCTAACAAAAGCGTGGGATTGGGTGGAGATGGAATCAACTCAACCACTTTAACTTCACTCTCCAAAGGAAGAGTGGGATCAACCAAGGATGGAATTGCGTCGACCGCTTCGACTTCACTCTTCAATGGAAGAGTGAAATCAACCAAGGATGGACTTGGATTGACCACATGATCAACCAATGGGATGTCAAGGGACAACTTATGATAACCAGTTGGAAACTATTGCCGAGGAACAGTAATATCTTCCAACAACTCTGAAGCTTTATCCATGTGAGGACAAAGGTAAGTGGAGTGCATATCCTTACATAGCAAGCAAGGATACCTAACCTTTCCTTTCAGAATCTTAACCAAAGAGTCACTAGTTTATGGGGCATCATCAGCATGATGATCAGAGACTGATGACACAGGATGTTTAGACCACACATCTAACACTAGGGAAAGACTAGGAAAGTCATTGAGAAGGTGATCACCCTTGCAAAGTATAGAAGGTAACTTATCTTTATGGGTGCCAAAAATAGGTACATCAATACCCCCAGCATGATAACTAGTGGGTGGTGGGTTTCCAACATGAATATCAGAGGTTAGATCGATGACCTTCTTCTTAGCCTTCCTTTTCGTCTTCTTCTTACCCGCTCATTTACTAACATTATAGTTTTCAATAGGTGAAGAGGAAGAAAGGGAGGTTGATTTAACATTCGGGAGGTTGATTTAACATCCAAGGAAGAAGGAGAAGGATTAACATGAGGTTGATGCTCATTCTGTAAAGGACCAAGATCCGACACAAAGGGTGCATTTGGTATGACAGGATTGGAGAATAACCATACAAGTAATCCTATAGTCAATCTAGGAAGGTTCAAAGTGGCCATGAAGGTAGGACCAACATCTCCATAAGGGGGAGAAACAAAAGACATACCTTGAAAAGGGTTCTCTTGACTGGTGGTCTCGGGAGAGTCTCCCATATCTGAACTCTCTAAGAATATCTGAAATACCACACAAGATCAAACACTACTCAAGTATAAAATCCACAAGCGAACTGTGTGAATAGGAGTGGATAAAAAGTGAGGGCTCTCAATGGATTATCAAGGATCCACATTTTTTCGATGCCAAGATGGCCAAAAGGTTAAATCAGTTGGTCACATGAATCATATGAGGGTCTCCCATATACACTAGGTACGGGGGAGATCACATCAGTAGTAGTGTTGTCTAATGCACATCCATCCATAAGAGGCCTTTCGATATACAATCAAGTATGTGAAGTACCTTTCTATATACCTCAAGGGTATGTGAAAGGTCGTTTGATATACCAACGATATGTGGAAGAACCACATGAGTCTCAGGTTGTAGTGCAGACAAATTAACAATAGCTCCTACGTTTTATGATGCCCGAACACGTCACTAACCTACACATAGTTACTAAATGATTTTAAACCTAAGCTAGTGTTAATTGTATCTTGAGTAGTTAAGTGGATGCATGATGTGTAGAGAGGAAATGTAAAAAGAATGCAAATCCTAGCTACATGAAAATGCACATTTCTCTTTCGATGAAAACTACCTAAGGTAGGGAAAGAGTTTTTTGTTAAAGAAGACAGAAATCAAAGATCTAAGAAAACCTGCATGTACATGAGTGTATACAACATGTGTACATGAGTGTATAAATTTCCTACCTGCATGTACCATGCAACATCCCTAGGGCAGACCCAAAACATAAAAAATGGCATGGAATTGAAAATTAAAATGGTTGGAATGCAAGAAAGGAAAAATCTTGCTAACCTAACACTTGTGGAATTAGAAATCATCCACTGGTTTGTCTATGTTGAGCAATCCAAGTCAGAGGTAAAATATTGCTAAATTGTGTAAAAAACATGAAATGGTATGTTTTAATTCTATTTTTGAACTATATATAGGAAAAATTGCAATTTGTGTTTTTTTAACCTATAGTTTGAAAATTATTTTTATAATTAAACTAATACCATGTCTTTTGTCCTATGGCAACAGGTTCGAGGTCTTTTAAAATTCGTTATCCACTCATATAGGGTAGCATTTGATTCTTTCATATGTCATTATGCATCTATACCTTATCCTCTCTTAACCTTAGGATGACTTATTTAACCACAGACTATGGTGTTTAACCATTTTTACCTCGTCTACAACATTGTTCTTCCATGGATAGAGCCTCCCTTCCATGAGTACCCTAGTTTAGAAAACATTGTTGTGTTTTGGTACTCATGCCGCTTTTTCATAGGTTTAGGGGAGCCTTCTTAACTATTTTTCACACCAAATTGAGCCTCATTTTTGTCTCTTCTTACAAGCTATCCCCTTTTATAAGGCTTCCCCCACCCTTATGGAGATTCTTTAGGCCCAAGTCTACTCCTAAAAATAGGCTTGACTTCTGAGTAAACTTGTCCATTTAGCCTCGTTAATAATATGTGAATGGGAATCCACATTGGTGGTATTTTATCGCTTTTTCGGACCATGTGGAATAATATTAAAAAGGAACACTCTCTTTTCTTTGGAATTGAGAAGAGTATTCCCAGGTATAGGTTTATCGCTTTTCCGGACCTGAGGGACTAAATTTACGAAAAAGGAGCACCCGGTATGAGCTTAGTTTTCTCTTTTTGGTGCTTTGGACCTAAACATGAAAAATATTCTAAGTGTACTTTGTGTCTTTGTCATGCTTGTTAAACCCTAAAGAAAAAAGCATCGAGTTTATTGTTTTAAGCCACATTTCTCGTAACCAAATGGATATTTTTGAGTGATATTGCCTTCCTTCACACTTGTAAAAATTAGGCTATATGCTTCTTTTGAAGGGGAATTGGGTAGGTGGTAATTTAACCTTTTTCGGACCTTCCTGACTAAGTATGAAAAAGGTGTTCCTTACTTCTTCAGAAGCTAAGAGAGTTTTTTTGTGGTGTGTTTTATACTTTTCCGGTCTCAGGAGACTAAATTGGATGAAAAAGCACCCCCCCTAGAGTCTTCTTTGGAGTTTTCAGACTCTCCAAATATGAAAACACCAACGAGCATGTACTAGTTCGGGCTCGTAAAATCCACGAAGGTATATTTCTTACCAGAGGAAACAGAGTAGAAGGCGGAGGTGAAGTCAAACCAAGTGATATTACCTACCACATATGCATTTGAAATACATTAGTCGTGTTTAAAACTTGTTCAACCATCTAAGAAGGTTTTGATAAACTTCTAGAGTCTGGGTGTTCCCTGGGTAGCAAAGCAATGTCTGTTAAAACCTTATAAAAAAATTATAAAACCATATCTTGCGTAAATAAATGTAAGTGCATCAGGTTAATACCTCCGCAGTTCAACAAAATGAACCCTTTCATTGTAGTCTCATGATTTAAACCTTGGAGAAATGATCACAGAGCTCAAATATAACCATACTAATGGAGAAGTAGAGTTAACCAGCGAAATATAACAAAAGGTACTTTTGAACCACATAAAGGAATTTTTTTAATGAGGCTGATAGGAGTCGAGCTTTTCATTTACCAACATTTTTAATGCAAGTACCACCAAGTCAACCACTTTGGGCTTTATTTATAAATGCGAATCGTATGACTAATAGAAGGATGGTTTCATCACCAAGTGAACCTTGGAAATAAAATAATCAAAGCCTTCCTTGAAAAGTAAACATTATACTTTGTGATGTTAATATTTCATATGCTTAACTAGATATCATTAGTGTTTAATCCAAATTCACAATAGTAGCATATGCATAATCACTGAAAGAAACAAAATCACAAGATAGACACAATATTTATCCTGGGAAACCCTCAAGGGGAATAAAACCTAGAAAATCTTCCTCTATATATATGTATAAGATAAAACCACAAAATAAGTAATCCTCCTCCTTGCGGGTATCTCTCTCTCTCTCCCTCTCTCCCTCTCTCTCTCTCTCTCTCTCTCTCTCTCTCTCTCTCTCTCTCTCTCTCTCTCTCTCCTATGCACTACACAAGTGTGTGTCACCATGTTCAAATAAGGAACATGGCTCCTCTATTTATACTCTTTTTTTCACTTTAGTTTTACCCTAACAAGTCGGCCCCACTAAAATTCCTGGGATGACTTCACCTAGGAAATCACAAAACCATATTATATTATATTCATTGGGTTACTATTAACCCGACTTACAATGGACGCTTTACCTCATGACTCTATGATGGAAAATTACAATAATAACATCCCAATGGAGGAATAGAACATCTCCCTTGGGGTACATCAGTAAAATACATTTAGAATATCCTTTGAAGTTACAATATTTCAACACTCCCCCTTAATGAGAAGGGTATTCTACTGAAACAACATCATCGACTATAGGAGTAACAAGAGAGAGAATCTTTAGCAGTATCAAGGTAATACATCTATATGTCATAGGAATTTTTCAACAATCGTGTGCAACTGGAATAGTTACTGGAATATCTTCAATATCTTCCGTACTGGAACATCATCTTCTACAACACCGAGTCTTCATCTTATGCAGCACTCGATCACTTGATCCTTTGCAGCAACACTTCGTTCTTTTGATCCCTTGTAGAAGAAATTTGATCTTCTTAATCCTTTCCAGCAACACTTCAATCTTCTCAATCCTTTGCAGCAGGAGTTCGATCTTCTCGATCCTTTGCAACATCACTTCGATCTTCTCGATACTTTACAACATCACTTAAATCTTCTTGATCCTTTGTCACAATACTACCTGCAGTACACATGATCTCTTGTCAGGATGATAAATACCTATCACTTTAGGACATAAGTCCAAGGATGATGCAATCCTCATCATCCTACTCCCCCTTAATGAGTAGGGTCCATAGTATCGACCAGTTGGATCATCCGCAAATGAATGCAGGACCATATCGTCTACATCTGAATGTAGATATCATCCACAGATGAGTGCAGGACCTATCTCCTTCAAATGAATGAAGGAATATACGTATACCATCCTCAGCTTGTTAAGGCTAGTACCACTCCAAGAGATTGTTATACTATGACATCTACATATCAATGTAGGAACACTATCCATGCGAGGGTATCATATGCTACTACAGATCTCGCCCGCACATGAATGAAATACTCAACGTAGACCATCCTCATATTGTTAAAGATGGGACCACTCCCAAGCTAGTATTATTCTATGACATCTACATATGAATGTAGGCACACTCTCCATGCAAGAGTATCGTCTTCTACTATAGATCTCATTCGCATGTGAATGCATGACCTGTCGTCTGTAAGAACTCAATGTAAATAATAATCAGCTTTACATCTAGGACCACTCCCAAGCGAGTGTTATTCTACAACATCTACATATGAATGTAGGTACACTCTCCTTGCGAGATTATCATCTGCTGGACCATCCTCATCTAGTAACGACCACTCTCAAGAGAAGAGTGTTATTTTCCCCAATACCATCCTCAAGAGAGGATACTATCATCCACAAGTGAATGTAGAACCTCGTCAACATTTGTAGGAACACTTAGCCTATTTCATACTAGAAAATCACTATCATCCCATCATCAATGACAGTCTGATAATCACTCCCCCTTTCTAGGGAGGATCCATATCATCAACCTGCTCCCCCTTTCTTTTAGGAGGGTTCATATCTTCGACCTATTCTTCCTTTTCGAAGAGAGTCCATATCTTCAACTTGTTCCTCCTTTTCGAGGAGGGTCATTAATATCATTATTGTTCCTCCTTGCAAGGAATGTATTTTCGGACTACACCAAGCTTGTCACATAATTATTCAAACTTTACTCAAGATAGAGGCTTGGTTATCACATCAATAACTTAATCATCGATACTCACATGCTATAGTTTTATAGCTCCCTTCTGTACCATATCCCTTATGTAAAAATATAGGATTTCTATGTTCTTTGATTTATTATGGAACACAGGATTCTCTGTCATCTTGATACAACTTTGGTTGTCCAGTAGAATCATTGTGGTATCCAACTCCATGTCAAATAGACCTGACATCAATTTTTGAAGCCATGTCACTTCACAACTGCCAGAGCAAGATGCTATGTACCCTGCTTTAGTCGTGTTGAGAGAAACACTATATTGTTTCTTTCTAAACCATGAGATGATGGTGGATCCTAGATAATAACATCCACCTGAGGTGCTCTTTCCATTTGGGGCACTTCCATCCCAATCAGAGTTAGTGTATCTATACAATCTATAGTCATGATCTCTATCATAATATATTCCAAAGTATATCGTACCTTTTAGGTAGTGCATCACATGCTTTGCAGCTATCAGGTGAACCCATCTAGGTTTAACTAGATACCGACTCAAGGTGTTTAGAAAAAACCATATATTTGGCCTTGTATTCGTCAGATACATCAATGACCCAATAATTTGTCTGTACTTATTCATATCCACTAACTATGATGATTCATCAGTTTTAGGTTAGTATCCATGGGTGTGGCCATGGATTTACAATCCAACATATCAAATATTTTCAAGAGTTCCACTGCATACTTTCCCTGGTTCAAAAATATTCCTTATGGTCTCTTCCACACTTCCATCTTGAGAAAATAGTGCATCAATCCAAGATATTTCATCTTGAATTATTCAACTAACTTCTTCTTGCAATCTGCAATCTATTTCTCATTTCCTATCAGAAATAGATCATCCACAGATAACAATAGTATGACAGATTCATCCATAACCTTCATGTCAAGGTTAGGATCAGCTTAACTTTTGGTAAAGCCCAATATTGTCAAGAATATATCTATTATTCCATAACAAGATCTAGGAGCTTACTTTAGTCCATATAGATATTTTTTCAACTTACATACATGATTCACTCTGTCTTTGATTTCAATCCTTGTGGTTGTTCGATTTATACCTATTCCTCAATCACACCATTCAGGAAGGTTGTCTTTACATCCATTTGGTGTATATCCCACTTGATCATGGAAGCAAGTGCCACGATGGTTCTGATGGAAGTGTACCTTTCTACTAGAGAAAATGTCTCTTCATAATCAATTCCCTCTTTTTGAGAGAATCCTCTGGCCACAAATCTTTCCTTGTATTTTTTCAATACTTCCATTGGCTACATGTTTTATCTTGTAGATCCACTTCGAATATACCACATTATTTATTTTTAGTTTGGGTACTATATCCCAAACATCATTCTTCATTATTTACTAGTATTCTTTCGTCATTGCTTCCACCCACTCTTTCTTCTATGTAGCTTCCTCGTAGTTGGTGGGTTCTTGATCTACAATATCACACATCAAAGCTACATAACTGGAGAATGGCTTTGATCTTTTGCTTCTTCTTGTGGAGCCTTCTAGAACTCCATACTTCTTTGCTTCTTGTATTATTTCTCTTACCCAAGCATGTTTTCACTTTCGAGATATATCCATAGTAGGGAGTTCCTGAGATTCTAGCATATCATGATCTTCTGATGCTACTATTTCAGAAGAGTGTTCAGGTTCTATCTTTTTGAGATGTACATCCTCATCATGTAATTATTCAAGATGACACCTTATAGATTTCTTAAGAGTTGTTTCTTCGTTAAATGTTACATCCCTAAAAATCTCTATATGATGGAATCATGAAATGTATATCCTGAAGGATTTGGAGACTTCAGATTATCCAAAAAATATTCCCTTATTTCCAAAAGAATCCAACTTGGTTCTCTTCTCTTTTGGAATATGAACATATACTGGACAACCAAATATCTTGAGATGAATCACTTCAGGTTTCTTTCATGTATACATTTCTTAAGGAGTCTTGAATCCAAGATCACTGTGAGATAATATATTCTGTACATACACAATTGTTCTTGCTGCTTCATCCCATAGATGCATGGGAAGTTCTTGGTCATGAATCATTATCTTCATTGCTTCCATAATTTTTCTATTCTTTATTTCCATAGCACCATTCTATTGGGGATTGTAGGGAGTAGTTAGTTCCCTCTTGATTCCAGCTTCTTTGCAAAATGCTTCAACTTCTTTTGAAGTATATTCTCCACCATTATATTATCTGAGTGTCTTGATTCTTCTTTTTGAATGGTTCTCTATCAATGCTTTGAATTCCTTGAATTTCTCGAACAGTTCAATCTTTGTCTTCAAGAAGTATATCCATGACTTTATTTAATATTCATCAATGAAAGTAACATAATATTCATATCCACTCAAATATGTGGAGGGAATAGGACCACATACATCATAACAAATTAATTCCAACGTATCTTTGGTCTTTGTTTAACTTTTTTTTGAAAATGGATTATTAATGTTATTACCTCCTGCACATCCTTTCCAAGTGCCTTCATGATCAATCTTCAAATATGTCAAACCTATTACCACCTTTCTCACATAGGGAAATTCTTTCTAGTTGATGTGAGCAAGCCTTCTATGCCATAGTCACTTAAGCTAGTGGTCTCAATGAAAATGGTTATTTCTGAATGTCCCTTGAGCTTGTACAATATGTTATCACCCAATAATTTTCCTATGGTCATGGTAGGAGAACCATTGGTGTAACCATTTCAAACCAATATTTAGATAGTAATCTATCTTATATAGTCAGAGAGGGATCTCTCTTGTCACAAGGTCATTCACATGTACATTTGGCTTTAACAACCATTCAAAAGGATAGATTTCCGAGGGGAAGGGTTGTTGAGGTTTTAAAGAGTATAAGACAGACAAATAGAAACCACCATTTGTAAATAGAGTCAAAACATGAAACATTCAAGGACTTAAAGAAAATAATGACCCGTGATAATATTTGTAGTTTGAGGAAAAATAGGTGTTAGTATTCAACAAAGTATCTTTGAGAGATGGCAGGGGGAAATGATAAGAAGCCCAATGAGACAAGAGGCACCTATCTGAGAATGAATCTCCTGAAACACCATTAGCATAAGCAATAGTAAAGGATTATAGCTGACATGGAGCATCTAATAGAGGATGAATTCCAAGACATTTATCATAAACACATAAAAAACACGTTATTTGATGCAAGGAGTGCTAAACAAAGAACAAATTCCTTGCATACAACTAGAAACACATTAGCAAAAGCTACACAAATATGAAAATGAAGCAAACAGGGGAAAAAACACTCAACATTGAACACCATGATGGATCTCAGACATTCAAGGTATGCTTTGCATTAATTACTTCCAAGAAAAGTTGCAGAACTAGGAAACCAAGAACAGAGGCTTCAAAATGAATGTTGAACCCTTTCTTTTTCTATAGAGGTTACATTTATAGCATCATGGGATCTTGATACTAAGCTTGAAATAGAGCCAAGTTCAGTTTACCAAAATCAGGAATCAATCCTGCACACATCAAACCCTAACGAATTCTAATCTTGCAGATTTTCCATGATCACAAGAAAATCGGGAAAGCATGCTGGGCTACACGTGATGGAAAAAATGGGAGAACTAGACACCTGGAACTCTGGTTCGCTTAATCGAAAACGATGGTTCAGATCACCTCCAATGTCCTACAATAATTTCATTCCTCCTTGCTTATTCCACCTGCAAAATCATTCTAGGCCATTAATTTCCTCGATATTCACACTGCATCGTTGATATGAGATTAAAATGACGAAAAGAGGATCACGGAAACTAGGTTTTTAGCTTTCTCAAGACTTAATTTGATCCTTCTGCTTCTGCCTTATCCCTTCCGCCCTTTAGCTTTCTAAACCATTGATTTCCTTTGGGTTAATACTCAGCCGTTGATCTAATATCAAGCTGCGGTCTGCAAAAAGCGGAAGTCGAGATTTATGCTTTCACGATGCTAAATTTTTATGTTTCTTCCTTTTTTATCCCTTCTGGGCTGTTGATTTTTGGTGGAATCTCTCTGGACCGCCAATATTGCGGAAAGGGGGATTCCAATATTTTCACGACCAAATTCTGCATCTCCACCTTTCCGCTATTTCCTTTATGCTCCTTTCTGGATAGTTGATCTTCGATGGAAGTTCCCCGAACCGTCGATTATTGCGAATCGCGGAAGGCAGAAGTGTAACCTTTTTTTATGACCAAATTTTCTTTCTTCCACTTTTTGATTTCTGCCATTTTGCTTCCCTCTTTTCCCTGGACCATTAATTTGTGCATAAGCTCTCTGAACCGTCAAATCTTGGGCTGCAAAAAGAGGAAGTAGGGCTTACCAATTTTTACAACAGAAGTTTTGGCCCTTTTTGCTTCCTCCCTTTTTCTTCTGCCTTTTAACTTCCTACTTTTTTCCAAACTGTTGATTTATGCAAAATCTTTTCGTGACCATCAGATATCGGACTGTGGAAAGCAAAAATCGAATTTACCATTTTTTACAACCAAGTTTTGTCTTTTCTGCTCTTACATTCCCTATTTTTCTTGGCATAAATTATTTGTGGCCTTTGATTTTTTCATCGCTATGCATCAAGGTCATCCATTCTGGTCATCTTTTAACTTTAATTAGATTTTTCATATTAAGGCATATTTACGAGTATAAACTTGAAATTTTCACCTATTTGGCATCTAAAAGAAATGGATAAAGCCCTTAGAACATGTAGAAACCGCTATTAATATCCTTCGGAGTCATGTGATATGGAAAATTTTCATACCTTACTCTTTCCTTTGTTGGTTAAACCTTTGCATGGGAATTAGTGCAGATGCCTATGTAAAAATATTCAAGTTTTAGCACAAGTGCTAAGAATGGCTCCAACTCGGGGATGCGATCCTACTTGTGAGGTAGAAAAGAACCCCGTAGACCAGGTTCCTAATCCATTGGGTTGGCCCCAATCTTTTCCTGAAATACGCAACGTGCTCTAATAACAAAAACTGAACAAATACTGAAAAAAAACTGAAAAATTGCTTAAAAGAAATGTTTTCCATCTCGAGTTTATTCACACCTACCTACCCTACTTACTGAACAACAATGACCAATCAAGTAAATTCTGACTTCCAATGA
Organism: Pseudotsuga menziesii; assembly: GCA_001517045.1. Taxonomy (NCBI): domain Eukaryota; kingdom Viridiplantae; phylum Streptophyta; class Pinopsida; order Pinales; family Pinaceae; genus Pseudotsuga; species Pseudotsuga menziesii. The sequence goes on from LPNX010067092.1 coordinate 21,908, forward strand.
AGCCAACCAAGAAATTGATCCAATGATCGAGCTCCTTCATCATGCTTGATCAGAAATAGACTAATGGAAAAGGGTTATGATGAAAAAATTGATCTTCACTACAGAGACATAACCAACCATTATCACTTCAAAACGGTTCCATGTATTCAGCATGAAAACCTGAAAATTGTTCTATTATGTACCTTCCATGACCAAGCTTCTCCATATATTCAGCCACTAGATCATAAAATCCATGACGGTCATCAAATTGTTATGTCATTTGCTTGCACCAATAAGTCTTCTCAAACTGTAGCTCCATCTGCACACTATCAAACTGTTTTTCACAAGATCCTTGAAAATAATGCTCATGACATTTTTCAAATGGAGTATCAACAATATCCTTTAGAAATTATGAAGTAGAAACTTGATTCTCCTTATGTGCTTCAGCAGAAATATCATCCTCTCCTTCAAGAAAATCAAGTGAAATGAACTCTTCTTGAGCTATAAATTATGAATTTCAAGAACATGAAGAGACATCCCATTTAGGACCCTCATCTTCCAAGTAGCCATCCTCATATTCATCATATATAGGTGGACTATAATCTTGTTCAAAACCACCACAGAAAGAGTTTGTAATAGGCTAATTGCATTCTTCATAAAACAAGTTGTAACACTCCTCATGTACAACACTAGCCTGATTATCTTCTTTCTCATAAACAGAAGGATTGGAATGCAAAGCATATTATACTTGTTCACCCTTCTCATTATCTATTCCTCAAAATGCCATGACATTATTCACACCCTCAATTTTATGTGTTTTATTAGAAACTCTTAATATTTGTTTCAGAAAATCAAATGAGGAAAAACACAATGGAAAAAAACTACTTTCATCCTGCTGATTGTAACCTTCATAAAAAGAAGGATTGGAATGCAAAGAAAACTTTAGTTGTTCATCCTTCTCATATTCCACCAACAAAGAAGGCTTTGTATGTTCATGTAAATATTCAGGTGAAATTTGAGTTTGAAAAACACAAAAAGGTCCTTCAACCATTAACTGCAAGTCTGATTCCTCTTTTAATTCAAACTGTAAAGGAATTTCAGGAATTCTTTGATTCCTTAGAGGAGGAAGGGGTATTCTAAAATTCTGGTTTCTATTATGTTGCTGTTGATTTTCACTAGCAGGTGGTCTAATGTCCATAGTGATTTTCTCCAACAAATTTTCCATGATTTTCATCATCATGTCCATATTGGCCTCTTGTGAGTTAGAGGAAGAAGGTTGTTCAGTCTCTTTATCATTCCTTGTATATCCCTATTCTCTCCCTTTCTATTTAGTAGCATTCATGTTTATTTCTACCTCTATGGAATCATTTATCATATTGGCCATGGAGGAATATTTTCTTTCACTCAGCCATAAGGTAAATTCACTATTAAAAGCTTCAGCATATTGGAGTTGGGCAGGACCAGGGGGAGGCTTGAACTGGGCAGGGATGGCATTATATACTTTCATAAATCTATCATAAAACTCCTAGACATATTCACTCTCCCTCCTATTCATGGAATGGAATTGGGACAAACATTTCCTGGGGTTTTTCTTTTCTACCCATTTTTTCTTGAAAGAGTCCTCAAAAGCTTGATAGCTTAGAATGGAGTTATCCGAAAGACTTGTGAACCATTTTCTTGCTTCTCCAGCAAGACTTTGGGAAAACAATCGTACTTTAATATCCTCATGGTCTACTTCTTCTAAGTTTGTCCAGTCTAAAAACAATCCCAAGTGTTCCTCGGCTGAATACCCCCTCTCCTCATTAAATTGTTTGAGTTTTTGGGCGTATCCACGGGGAAGGTCATGAAGAGGAGAATGGATAAGTAAAGGGGAAAGCATTTTATCCTTTGTTGGTTTTATAGCAAGGTTTCCAAGAGGAATTTAAGCTAGTGTGACATACAATCAATATGTTGTGAGGAACTGCAGAGCTATGAAGGACTGTAAAACTGAATGATGAAGGCTAGTTAAGCTCTAAAGTGGTGGGAAATAAGGATATGGCAGTAGAGTGTTATGTGGTAGTGGAGTTTAATGAGGCTAATTTATAGGGAAATAGGGGGAATTCTTGATCAGAAAAGGGTTGGGGATTCCTACCTAAAGACTCAGGAAAGGATGTGGTATCAACTGTAGCACCATGAGTTTTACAGGGATGATCATTGTTCTTATGTGGCTCGACTAATGGATCTTGGTCAAAATCATATGTACAATATGAAGGGATACTTTTAGTTCTTAAAAAATGATATACAATGGTAAATCTATGGTCTTTTTTTGAGTGCAATAAACAATGTTGATGTATATGTAACTTCGGAATGTATTCTTCTATGTATCTTATGTATTGTAACCCGATGTTTATTCCGGGATGTTTCTATTATGTATTTGAGTCATGTGGTCATGCCCCGATGTTCCGATCGGGAGGATTAATAATGTAAACAAGTCATATCAAGTCATTAGGTAATTCCCCACAGTTTAGGGGCACTTGGGTTATTATACACTAATTAAGGTGTAGGCTCAAGTAATTAATTATAAGTTAAGCCTACATGGTTGAGTGCACTTCAAGTCAACGGAAGAATATAAATAGAGAGTGAGAGTCTCTCTATTTATCACTTGTGAATTACATCACTTGCTCTCTCAAGTGTGTCGCACTTTTGGAGAAGGAAAGTCTTTGGCTTGACAGAAGACAGAAGGCTGCTATTGTGTTGGGAGGTCATCTTACTGTTTTTGGATCACATCTTGTGGTGATACTATCTTAGAGGAAGTTGAGGGGTTTTCTCCATTTATGGTTTCCCCTCCCAAAATCTTTGTGTCTCTTGTTTCTTGATGTGCTTATGTGATTGTTGTGCTTGTTATTCTCTCAGTGAAAAGATCTTGTCATAATGCTAGCTTAAATGATGAAAAACTAACATGGTATCAGAGCTAACCTGAGAAGAAGACATTGTGCAGCTACAGGAACTAGGGCTTCCTATTTTTTGGATCTTCCTCCACATATTTTCAGTAAAAGTATGCTAGGATGTCTCTCCATTGAAGGGTGCATCTTTCTGTCGATGCAGAATTCAATTTCAAGCATTTTCAGTTTCGATGTGGAAATTAGGGCTTTCTACAGAAGAGGAATTTTTGAGTGAGACTAGAATAGGATTTTTCTCCTCATAAAAACCGAAATTTAGAGACCTGGATCAATAAATTTGGTTGGGTGAAACTCCGGGAAAGTCAAACCCTAGTTTGACCCTGAGCTAGGAGAAACCCTAAATACTAAAACTGCTAAGTTTTGGTACAGTCACTATATTCCGAGATTGGCGAAGTCTCAAAAGATAAATATTTCAGGGGCCGAAGATAAAATCCTGATTAACATTTTGTCCAAAGGGAAGCCTCTGATTCGCTGTATTCCAGGAGATATGATCTCTTCAAGTTAGGGTTCCAGCCTCTTCCAGAAATCATCCATAAACAGGACACCTGGGGAGATCTACAATATCTTGGGGTACAGAGGTCCAAATGGAATTCCTAAAGCTTTTCTAGAAAGGTAACGGACATTAATTTCTGTGGTCCGATGGTCAGACTCAGAAGATGAACCAGTGACACGTGGCATGCCATACAACTTCGATGTTCTAAACAGCCCTGTAACAGGTCACCTTGGGAAAAGGATCATAAATCCAAAATGGTGAAACCAATTCTGATGAAACCTATGGTGTTGGATCAGGGACATGCGAGGTTACCCCATTGAGAAATTGTAGACACAGAGGATCAGTAATTTTGGAGATATCACAGAAACAGTAGAAGGCATTTCTGCAGAAGAAATCAGAAAATTAGGGCTTCCTGTTCCGGGAGTTTCCCTCCACTGTTTTCAGAAAAGGAGTACATTGGACAGCTCCATTTGAAGAGATATATCTGTTCATCCAATCAGATCTGAAAGATTCCAAGTTTTGAAAATTAGGGTTTCTGCGACAAACCCTAGATCAGCAAACTCCGGGACAAGGACAGACACCTCAAATCGGTAAGATCTAATCCTTTGCTATTTCCATTTGAGGTTCTCATTTCAAATGATATATCACATCATCTTGGTGACAAGCTTGGGTAAGTTGAAAAATTCCAATCCTGGAAGTATATGATCTCTCTGAAGAAACTGGATTGGACATCTTCATGAGTATAGAGGTTCCAGTTTCAGAGGGAGACAAGGCCAAAGAAGACATCATGCTCATGCTACAGAGGATGATGAACCATCCATAAAGAGATCTAGATATGAAAGAGAAGATTCTTCAAGCGAGGATGAATATGTTCTAATATTAGCTCTCATAGGTAACATTACTCATGGAAGTAATGATTGGCTCATAGACAGTGGTGCTTCCAAACATATGACGAGATTCAAGGAATCCTTTGTAAGACTATCAGAACATGAATCACCTCACAAGGTGAAACTAGGAGATGACTACCAATGTCCAATAAAAGGTAGTGGGTAATATTCATACAAGCTATACTCTGGTAAGTCTCTAACAATGAAAGAAGTATTGTTTGTGCTAGGATTGAATAAGAACCTTCTCTCCATTTTAGCATTGATGCAAAAAGAATGCGGGCTGCATTCATAGATGGTCAAGTCATCATGTGACCAAAAGGAAAGACTATCGATGATGCGGTAGTGATTGGAGAACAAGAAGGAGACTTGTAAAAATTGAAGGGCCATCCAGAACAAGCCTTGATCCATGTAGATCCAAATGAGCTTTGACATAGAAGGCTTGCACATGTGCATTACAGAGCACTACCTATTGCAAGCAAAGTTGTTGAAGGTCTTCCTGAATTTCAAGCTACTTGAAGGGAAGAACAAAATCAGAATATGACCTAAAGACACCAGTTGAAGAATGTGAAGATCTAGAATGCAAAAACCATGCAGTCATAAGAGTCTCTCAAATCAAG
>LPNX010067092.1:27359-85488 GCA_001517045.1 Pseudotsuga menziesii
AATAGCTTGAGGTTTGACATGGTACAACAGGATGAGCAGATTACTGATGACTCTAGGCTTTACTGAGAGTAAAGTGGATTCCAACCTTTGCTTCAAGGTTGAAGATGAAAGACCAGTGATACTCCTGTTATATGTCGATGCACTATTGTTCTAGGTATGGAGGTGTGGCAGAGTATAGATGGAATATTCCTTGGACGAGGGAAGTATGCAGTAGAGATCCTGAAGAGGTTCAGGATGATGGACTGCATGACCACTCCTATGGCATCGAACATGAAGCTATTGAATGATGCTTCATTAGAGACGGTTGATGCTACGATGTATTGTCAGATGATTGGGTCCTTGATGTACCTGAGACCAGATATTTGCTTTGCTGTGAACACATTGAGACATGTTCACCTGATGGTTGCAAAGCATGCAGGGGTACAGTTGATTATTGACTCAAGTATGATGCGAATCAGAAGATTAACCTGGAGGGTTATGTTGATTCAAATTGGGCAGGCAGTGCCATCGACAGGAAGAGTACTTCGGGATGTTGCTTCAGTATGGGATTAGGTGTGATCTCTTGGTTTCGTAGGAAGCAATCCTATGTGGCATTGAGTACAGCTGAAGCAGAGTATGTCGCAGCTTGTTCAGCTAGTTGTGAGGCAGTATGGCTGCGGAAGCTACTGTCTGATATATTTGATCTCTAGCTAGATGCTACATGTATACATTGTGACAACCAGAGTTGCGTGAATTTGTCAGAGAATTCAATGTTCCATGACAGGTTGAAGCATATTGAGATCAAATATCACTATATCAGGGATATGGTTCAGAGAGGAGCAGTGAAGCTCCTGTATGTTGTGACGGAGGAACAGATAGCTGATGTATTGACGAAGCCATTGGCTAGGCTGAAGTTTGAGTACTTCAGAGAGAGACTTGGTGTTCTCCACATTAAGGCTTCCTCCCAGAGACAGTGATGAGATCCAGAGCCATTCTGACATGGTGAGAGGATTGGTTCCTTCCATGGTCATATGTAAGGGCTGAGATATTCCGTCATGGTGAGAGGATTGGTTCCTTCCATGACTGATATGAGTACTGAGATCCATAGCCATTCTGACGAGTAGGTCAGATGTAAGGGCTGTGCCATTCTGTTCATGGCTAAAGGATTTAGTTCCTTCCATGTCAGATGTAAGTGCATAAATCTCTCTTCATTATGGTTGAGAGTCTTCCATCCTTGGATGGGATTGTGCCATTCTGACGAGAAGGTCAGATGTAAGGGCAAATCCATTCTGTTCATGGCTAAAGGATTTAGTTCCTTCCATGTCAGATGTAAGTGCAGAAATCTCTCTTCATTGTGGTTGAGAGTCTTCCATCATTGGATGGGATTGAGCCATTCTGACGAGTAGGTCAGATGTAAGGGCTGAGCCATTCTGGTCATGGCTAAAGGATTAAGTTCCTCCCATGATAGATATGAGTGCTGGCCATTCTATCTAGTAGGACAGATGTAAGGGAAACTGCCATTCTAGGAATGGAGGCACCTGGTCAGTTACCAGGAACACTCAGTCAGGTTGTGCAGATGAGCATGTAATCAGTCCTGGGAGATTTGCAGATGGTCTTTCGAGGTTTTTCCTATGGCATGTAATTCGGTGCCCTGGGACATCTGGAAAATGCTCTTTTGAGGTTTTGCTCTGGAATGGCATGTAATCAGCCCTAGGAGATCCTATAGGTTGGGCTGTGTGCCCGTAATCAGTCCTGGGATGCTCTTGCGAGGTTTTGCCATGACCACATGTAATCAGCCCTGGGAGATCCTATAGGTTGGGTTGTGTTCCCGTAATCAGTCCTGGGATGCTCTTGCGAGGTTTTGCCATGACCACATGTAATCAGCCCTGGGAGATCCTATAGGTTGGGTTGTGTTCCCGTAATCAGTCCTGGGATGCTCTTGTGAGGTTTTGTGGTGAGGTCACATGTAATCAGCCCTGGGAGATCCTATAGGTTGGCCTGTGTTCCCGTAATTAGTCCTGGGATGCTCTTTCGAGGTTTTGTGACGCACGTAATAAGTCCTGAGGATTCTCCAGTATGGCCAGTGATGATGAAGACCTACAGGTGGTGGGCCTACATCCAGCATGAAATAGGGCTGGCTCTGTAGAACTTCTTATGACGAGATAGTACACACTTGATGATGACCAGTGGAGATCCAGATCGAGCTATGATCCAGATCCAGTTATGATGACTCCGAGAGATCCAGATCGAGTGATGATCCAGATCCAGCAGTGATGATCCAGATCAAGTGATGATCCAGATCCTGTCCAGAGAGATGATCCAGATCGAGTAATGATCCAGATCCAGTCCAGTGATGTTGATCTAGATCGAGTGATGATCTAGATCCAGTGATGCCATTTTATGATGATCCAGATCGAGAGATGATCCAGATCCATATGAATTGAAGACAAAGATGACTTGAAGATGAAGATAACTCAGATGATCCAATTAAAGCAGAGAAGAAGACCAGTGCTGAAAAATTGTGTCGAAAGAATACCTTCCTAGTTAAGAGGGAGTGTTGATGTATATGTAATTTCGGAATGTATTCTTCTATGTATCTTATGTATTGTAACCCGATGTTTATTCCGGGATGTTTCTATTATGTATTTGAGTCATGTGGTCATGCCCCGATGTTCCGATCGGGAGGATCAATAATGTAAAAAAGTTATATCAAGTCATTAGGTAATTCCCCACAGTTTAGGGGCACTTGGGTTATTATACACTAATTAAGGTGTAGGCTCAAGTAATTAATTATAAGTTAAGCCTACATGGTTGAGTGCACTTCAAGTCAACGGAAGAATATAAATAGAGAGTGAGAGTCTCTCTATTTATCACTTGTGAATTACATCACTTGCTCTCTCAAGTGTGGCGCACTTTTGGAGAAGGAAAGTCTTTGGCTTGACAGAAGACAGAAGGCTTCTATTGTGTTGGGAGGTCATCTTACTGTTTTGGGATCACATCTTGTGGTGATACTATCTTAGAGGAAGTTAAGGGGTTTTCTCCATTTATGGTTTCCCCTCCCAAAATATTTGTGTCTCTTGTTTCTTGATGTGCTTATGTGATTGATGTGCTTGTTATTCTCTCAGTGAAAATATCTTGTCATAATGCTAGCTTAAATGATGAAAAACTAACATGGTAGTGGAGTTTAATGAGGCTACTTTAGAGGGAAATAGGGGGAATTCTTGATCAAAAAAGGGTTGGGGATTCCTACCTAAAGACTCAGGAAAGGATGTGGTATCAACTGTAGCACCATGAGTTTTACAGGGATGATCATTGTTCTTATGTGGCTCGACTAATGGATCTTGGTCAAAATCATATGTACAATATGAAGGGATACTTTTAGTTCTTAAAAAATGATATACAATGGTAAATCCATGGCCTTTTTTTGAGTGCAATAAACAATGGTAAATTCCTTTGACAAGCTTAGGAAATTATAGGAAAAAATTTACAAGAAAGGATAAGATATCTTAGAGGAGATTCACAGTTGAGTACCTTATTTTTTCACCATGTCTTTCCATGTCTTTGCAGTGAACTCATTTCCCTAGTAGAATCACCATAGAAAATTCTGAAGACTGTATTCTTTGAAGGTGGAGTCACCAAATGAAAGATGCACAACTTTTTTGATGTTTGATCGTTATTCACCATCAACAGTTAAACCTAAAATCTTTGCATCTTCTTGGCCACTAGTATTTCCAGTAGAGTCATTTTCCAAAATATTTGAGTGGAGTCACCAGAGAATATACAACCAACATGTGTCTAGGATCGGCTACTCAACCAGATCATAGAACTAGAACAATGTTGTTTCCCCAAGGAGATAATAGCAATTAGTCCCTGGAAACGGTGCCAAGATGTTATCACCCAATAATTTTCCTACGGTTGTGGTAGGAGAATCACTGGGGTAACCATTTCAAACCAATATTTAGACTGTATTCTAGCCTATACAGTTAGATAGGGATCTATCTTGTCACAAGGTCATTCACATGTACATTTTTCTTTAACAAGCATTCAGAAGGCTATATTTGTGAGGGGAATGGTTGTTGAGGTTTTAAAGAGTGTAATACAGACAAATAGAAAGAACCATTGGGAAATGGATTCGAAACCTGAGACATTCAAGGAATTATAAGAAATAATGACCAGTGATAACCTTCGTAATCTAAGGTAAAATAGGTGTTAGTATTCAGCAAAATATCTTTGAGGGAGGGCAGGGGGGAATGAGAAGAAGACCAATGAGACATGAGTCACCTATCTGAGGATGAATCTCTTGAAACACATTTAGTAGAAGAAACAATAAAGGATGATAACTTAAATGGAGCATCTAACAAAGGATGAGTTCTAATAAATTTGTCATAAACACATAAAAAACACATTATCTGATGCAAGGAGCACTAAACAGAGAACGAATTTCTTGCATACAACTAGAAACACATTAGCAGAAGCTACACAAATATGAAAATAAAGAAAATAGGGGAACACAGACTGAACATTGAACATCGTGATGAATCTTAGACATTCAAGGTATGCTTTGCATTATTTACTTCTAGGAAAAGTTGCAGAGCTACAAAACCAAGCACAAAGGCTTTAACATGAATGTCTAACCATTTTTTCCTCCGTAGAGGTTATATTTATATCGTCATGGTCTCCTGAGACCAACCTCGAAATAGAGATAATTTTTGTTTACTAAAATCGGGAATCAATCCCGCACACATCAAACCCTGACGAATTCTGATCTAGAAAATTCGCCATGATCACGAGCAAATCAAGAAAGCATGTTGGGTTGCGCATGATGGAAAAAATGGGAAAACTTGACACCTAGAACTCTAGATTGCTTAATTTAAAACGATGGTTCAGAGCACCTCCAATAGCCTAAAACAGTTTCATTCCTCCTTTCTTCTTCTGCCTACAAAATCGTTCTGGACCGTTGATTTCCTCAAGATTCAAACCACACTATTGATCTGAGATTAAAATGACAGAAAGCGGATCACAAAAATCGGGCTTATAGCTTTATTGAGACTCAATTTGATCCTTTAGATTTTTGCAGCATTGATTTTTTTTGGGTTCATCCTTAGCCATTGATCTAAGATAAATCTACAATCTTCGAAAAGCAGAAGTCGGGATTTTTTCTTTCACGATGCTAAATTTTTATGTTTGTGCCTTCATCCTTTCCGCTCCCTTTTGAGCCATTGATATTTGGTGGAAGCTCTTTGGATCATAAATATTATGAAAAGAAGAAATCGAGATTCCAATATTTCCATGACCAAATTCTCCATCTCCGCCTTTTCATTCCCACCTTTATGCTTCTTTCCAGACTGTCAATCTTCGGTGGAAGCTCTCCGGACCGTCTATTATTGCGTATCGCAGAAGGAAGAAGTGTAAATTTTTTTTATGACCAAATTTTTTATCTTTCACTTTCTGATTTCTGCCATTTTGCTTCCTACTTTTCCGTGTACCATTTATTTGTGCGGAAGCTCTCCAAACTGTCGGATCTAGGGATGCACAAAATGAAAGTCGAGTTTACCAATTTTTACAACCGAAGTGTTGGCCTTTCTGCTTCCTCCTTTTAACTTTCCACTTTTTTTGGACTATTGATTTATGCAGAAACTTTCCATGACCTTTGGATCTCGGACTACAGAAAGCGCAAATCAGATTTACCATTTTTCACAACCGAGTTTTGTATTTTTCGCTCTTCCGCTCCTAATTTTTCTTGGTGGAAATGATTTGTGGCCTTTTATTTTTTCTCCGCTATGCATCCAAGTCATTTGTTTTGGTCATATTTTAACTTCAATTAGTTTTTTCATATTCAGGCATATTTACAAGGATAAACTCGAGATTTTCACCTATTTTTGCATCTCAAAGAAATGGACAAACCCCTTAGAACATGTAGAAACCCCCATCAATATCCTTCAGAGTCACATGATATGGAAAATTTTCAGACCTTACTCTTTCCTTTGCTGGTCTAAACCTTTGCAAGGGAATTAGTGCAGATGCCTATGTAAAAATATTTAAAGTTTAGCATAGGTTCTAACACAATCCTCCTTCTTTACCAATGACCAAAACATCTTCAAGTGTTTTTCCTTTGGTCCACATGAGTATTTGTTCATCTATAAAAGCAACTCTATATCCTTTCTTAGCTAATTATGAGATGGAAAGTAAGTTCTTTTACAAACCTGGTACATATAGTACTTCATTCATCTTCATGGAGGTTCCATATTCAAGCATGTAGCTTGATTCAGCAATGCCTTTGATGGGATATTGGTATTCATCTCCTAATAATACTTTCTTAGGAGAGTTCTTTTCTTCAATTCTTGGCATATTTATTTCTTCCCTATCATGTGCTTTTAAGCACCACTATCAATAAGCCATGTATCTTCTCTAGGTATTACATACCTAGAGAGGCAAGAGAATAGTACATATTCTTCTTTTGATTGTCTCTTTCAAGGTCTTTCTTCTTCTTCTTCATCCTCGTCTTCAACTAGGTGAGCATGATGTCTTTTGTTGTTGTTATTCTTCAATGGACACTCTCTGGCAAGGTGTCTTATCTCATGACAATTGTAACATTGATATTTGGAGTAGTCTTTCTTCTTACTGTTTTCTCTTTTCTTTTGAAACTTCTTTGGAGTTGTATACTTCTGTGGAGTTGTATACTCCTTTCGACTATCCTTATTAAAGTTTGATTGTTTTCTCCTTTTGGTATGGGTAGCTATAGATTGATCATATTTTCTATGTAGAGCTTCACTGTTAGCTCCTTTGGCTTCCTCTTGGATGCAATATTTCCATACAATGTGAAACTTCATACTTTATTTTCTAGCACACATAGTCTGTCTGAATGACTCCCAAGGTCTAGTGAGGCCATTGAGAGCATCATAACTAGATCATATTCATAAAGGGAGTCTCCAATGGTATCTACTTGTTCCTCGAACTGGGAAACCCTTGTGAAGTAATATTGAATGGATTCTCCTTTACTCATCTTGGTACTCTTCAGTTGAGCTCTCAAATCCATATTTATGTTGATGTCCCTTCGCTCATACATTCTGGAAAGGGAATCATACATTTTCTTTAGTGCATCCTTAGATGACACTTGAGGGATCAAGTGATATTTTATAGAATCAACAATGATCCTCATTTCCTTGATTAGGTCCTTCTAATGCTTCTCCTTAGATTCATATTATTCTGATCCATGAACTTCATCCTTGATGTATTTGTCAAGATTAGTCTCTCTAAGAATGACACCAATCCTATACTTCCATGCTCAGAAGTTCTCTTTGCCTTCCAACTTGTCCTCAAGCTTAGTGCTTGGGACCATCTTAGCCAGGAGGTCACTAAAAATTGAAATACTGAGCTTACCAAGATATGTGCTTGATTGAGGCCAGTTGGTTGGTCCACTTCATTTATAGAGATCCCAAATCTTTACCCTTCAAAACTTGCTTGTGAGGTTTCAGTTTATGTACATTCTTGGTTCTGGTTTTCTACAGTTTTTTGGTTCAGGGCCAATCTAAGGTTTGGATTTCCTATAGATTCACCCACTCAAAAACTTTGATCTAGAGCTAAATATATTTTCTCTAGGGAGGCACAACTTTCTATGCAAGAAGATATTCAAAATTCCAAATTTCGCAAAAACCCTAATTTCTTATAGGAGGGATAGGAGAGAGAGTTCCACCTTGTCAAAGTTGTTCTATTTAGGATAGCTCTCATACCATGTTAATATTTCATATGATTAGCTAGATATAATTAGTTTTTAATCCAAATTCACAATAGTAGCATATGCAGAATCACTTAAAGAAACACAATCACAAGATAAACACTGTATTTATCCTAGGAAACCCTCAAGGGGAAGAAAACCCAAACAGTTTCCTCTATATAGATGTATAAGATAAAACCCCAAAACAGGTAATCCTTCTCCTTGTTGGTGTCTCTCTCTCTCTCCTATGCGCTACACAAGTGTGTGTCTGTGTGTTTAAATGAGGAACACAGCTCCTCTATTTATACTCTTTTTGTCACTTGACTTTTACCCTAACAAGTTGTCCCCACTAAAATGTCTAGGCTAACTTCACCTAGGAAATCACAAAAAAATATTATATTATGTTCATTAGGGTACTATTGACCTAGATTACAATGGATATTTTACCTCGTGACTCTATGATGACCAATTACAATAATAACATACCAATGGAGGAATAGAACATCTCCCTTGGGGTACATCAGTAAAATACATTTAGAATATCCTTTGAAGTTACAATATTTCAACATGGGAGACCCTCAATGGCCTTAGGAAAGTGTTGTTCAAACATTTTTGTTATGTTTTGAACCTGCAACAACATATTTCGATCATTACAGATAGTGTAGATCAAGCTAGGGTAAATTCAAAAACATGTAAAGATTGTAACTTTTAAATAAAATACTTACCACGTTGTTGAAGGTTGAATTATATAATTGATGCCCAAAAAATCTCGAATCCACAATCCTAAGCAAGTAAAAATATAAATACTATTACCCCGAGCTATGTAAGCAATAATCCTATTCACTAGTTGATTTCACCTTGTGGTGAGTAAGTTCCTTTTGAAAGGATAGTTTCAATTCTAATACATTGAATACTTGAGTAAACAGAGAAAACATAAATATACCAAAAACAAAAAAGAAAAAAAAAAGAAAAACATCCATGAGTGTGCATGTTTCTGTTACAGGGTCATAGACAAAGAGCCAACAAATAGGTTAGTGGATGGATATTGAAAATATTGACTAGATGCACCCACTATATATGTATCTCCCTTAATGATTCTCTCAACCTCTTCATATGTATTTTTGTTAACCAACTTTTCAATATCTGGATTAGGTTCATGATCTTGAGGATTTGGGATTTTTATTCCATATATTTCCCTATAAACTAATGAGGATCATACCTCTAGAAATAATCCAAATGTAGGTTCAAGTCTTATAATTCATTGAATATCCCTCCATGGCTATTAGAAAAGGTGTTCTACCTTTCTTCCTAGATTTAACAAAGTGAAGGTTATCCACCTCTATCACATGCTTGGTGTATTCAAGTATGAAATCCCCGTGTGTGAGTGATATAGGTAACCTATAAGGTGCCTTCTTATTTCCATATAATATTATTTCAATGTAATCATGTACTAAATATCAGTCTCCTCTTTGTACAACCTCCGCCAGTTGTAGGTGAAATGTGCTTTCTTCAAGCATCCTTTTTGACACCTTCCCTATTATCAATGTAAAATATCTATACATGGATTGATACAAAAAATGATACCACTTGGCATCTTTTCCCCCCTTTTCAAACAATGGGATCCAATAAATTATTTCAATTTTAGCTCCTTTGTTATTATGAAGATTCAATTCCTCAAAATGATGAGATTGATATAATAATGGGAGATATACCAGGTAATAGAGATACCTAAAATTCCTTGTGTTTGGTATTTTCTTAAGATGATATCTCATTCCAAATAATAGTTCTTTACTAAATTAAATTGGGTCATAGAATGAAATTGAAAGAATCGACTAGGAATACCATCCCTTCATCAATTTATTTATCTCATTATTGACCTAAAATGATGTGAAAGTAGAGAAATACTCTTATTTATCCACTAAGAAATTCCTAAAGTAATTTCGATGGTGTCTTAGGTACCTCTTTCGATCCATGATTATACTTGAGGTGCTAAAATAATTTAGCTCGATTAGCTTGATTCATTTTCCTATAGAGAAATACTCTTATTTATCCACTGAGAAATTCCTAAAGTAAGTTCGTTGGTGTCTTAGGTACCTCTTTCGATCCATGATTATACTTGAGGTGCTAAAATAATTTGGCTCGATTAGCTTGATTCATTTTCCTATATATTTCCACATGATCCTTGAGAGAAATAACATCATTTCTAAAGCTAGTATGAAGCATGCACACAATGTATATACCAACTATATGAAACAAATGGTTTGGCCATCACTTGCGATGCATGTTGTTGTGGAAGGGTTCAAATTATGTGTGTAAAACTATACCAATTCGGTGATCAAGAATATGAAAGGAGCCAAGTGTTGGGATAATCCTAATGACCAAAGATTGGTTGTGGATTTAAGAGAATAATTTTCCATATGCGGCGCCAATAAGTTGTATGGGTTTTTTTTATCATGTTATGGGTGGCCACTATGACCAATTCATCAACAAAAGGTGGAATTTTGAATGACTTGACATCAAAGGTGTTGAACAAATTAGAACTTACTTGAAAAGAGAAAGTGTAAAAGGAATTTTTTCTCTTAGTAATTTTAAATTCTAGGCCAGTGATTCTGAGGTAATTTTCAAAGACTTGCATAGATAAAGGTGAATTGGTAGTGGTATATTTTGTAGACTAAGATCAAAAAGGAACTAACAACAATTTACAAAAAAGAAAGAAAGGAGGAACAACTGTTTTACTTACCTAGTTCATCGGTGAGGAGACAAATTAATTGTCTAGGAGGAAATGGTAGATTGTTCATTAAGTTCCAAAGTTGAGCCACTCCCAATCATCTTCTTGGCAGAAAGGATCGACACCAATTGAATAATGAGATTGTTGAAACATTCTGAAGCATTTACCTGAGCATTTTATACAATTGAAAAGACATCCAATTATGCCCTTCATGGAACATTAATGTTGAATTCATTGCTATTTAAATGGCATTGTAATATTTTATGAATAAAAAATATGAGGGAATGTCTTTTATGACTAATGCTATAAAAAAATTTGGTCCTGTATCCTACCTTTGGATTTTCTTTTAAGCCAAGAAAGTGAAGGAACTACTAATTTCAATAGTATATTTGAAAATATTTCCCACTTTACAATGAGTCCTAGATTCTCTGATGAGTCTAGGGGAATCTTGGATGGTGATGGAGCACACCCGCAATACAAATGACTAAGATCATCTATCCAATAAATATGTGGCACTAATATCTTCCTTTGGCACCATGTCCCTTCCATTTGTTTCCCAAGTTTTTATACATAATTGAACAGTCCTGATGGTAGGACAATTAAAAGCCTCATTTAATCTTGGTCATTCACATGGGAGCCCCCTTTCTTAGTACTGCACACATACTTAAGTGCAAATAGTATTGATTAGATGAAGATTAAAGGTAAGTTTAATATTATCCATTTGTGCAAGCACCACCCTTCGTATATCTCGAATAAGTTTTCAAGCATAGATTATTGATATTATGTGCCCACCCTATACATGATAGATCTAGGCCATTCGCGCTCTTTCCACCCCTTTTAACTTGTGTTCTCCTCTATGGGAACAAATGGCTAGGATCAAGTATTAGGGACTATATTTCATCAATCATGCACGTTCATGTTGGGACTCCCTATTCTCTTTACTTTCATTCCTATGGATCTTCATTTGCTAGGAATGCATGGACCTTTGTCTCTATTGCACAATTTCTTTCTTTGGTGACCCCTTCACTAAAATATGGAAAAAGGTAAAATTGAATTAATAGTTGTATATCCTATTATATGTGTTATACTTGGCATTTCAATAGTAATGGAATATCATCCAAGTGTACAAGTGTAAAAATCATGCATGCATCCGCAATAGAAACTAATGTGATGTGTGTTATAGTTGTTTTTACCACATTTGGTAAATCACACTTTTATGGCCTTCCATGTCCCTCTGCAGACTCTTTGGACACCCTTTGCTCAAAATATACTTTGATGTTCAAAGAAACACTTCAAAAAATACCTAATTATTTCTATACGTGGGTCACAATATTTCAACCCGCATGTACATGCATCTTGTCCCACTATGACTCATGTACATCGGGAAATGTGCCCAAAAATAAAATATTTTATATTTTTCCTCATAGAGTCACGAATAACTTGACTTTCCATATGCCTAGAAACGTTGTGACTCGTCCCTTCACTTCCTATTCAAGGGATATATATTGGGCCCTTGGATACATTGGAGGAGAAGAAAAGAAGAGATAAAGGAAACTATAGTTCATTTGTGCCTCATTCACATATGCTTGAGTCGACATCCTCTTTGTCCTTATGAAAATCCATTGTTTCTCTTCCCAATATTTCCTTTGCACTATGAGCTTTCCATTGAGATGGAGGATTGAAGTGGTGCAGGCCCAAGTGGAGGAATCAGTTTCTCGATTTCGATGAGGTGCCGATAGAGGTTGCCATGTGTATCTTTGTTCATTATTAATAATAATATCCATTTCTTGTCCATAGTATGTGTGTAACTATGTATGATCTTTATACATGGATGATGTAGTTACTTCAATTTTTATATATTGGTTTTATATATTCTAGAGTAGGCCTAACACTTTAACATATATCATGCTTGTCTTGTTCGTTGTTGTTGTTGAGGATGAATTGTAGGTACAATCATGACTGAAAAGCTCAATGGGGATCAAATATAACCTTTCGAAATAAGGTATGCCTTCCATCCGTTAATGTTATTTCTGTTTATATCTACTAAATATTGAAATGGGTTTGTTTTTGGTGTCATTCAGTCTGTTTTGGTCCACCCCAATCCATAGGAAAACTTCTCCGTAATAGAATTGGCGACTCCATTGGGGAAGTTCCTTGTTTTTCTTTGGGGTTTTAGTGCACGATGTGCTTGAATTGCTCTTTGTTTCTTTGATTTTCTATGTTGGCTTATGAAGTGTGTGATACCTTAGGTGTCCTTTTGAATTAATTTGGACATTGGCCTTCTTTTTTCCACCTTCCTCTTGCTATATGCTAGTCATAGAGGTATCACTCGCGTATACATGCAAGTTGTTGTAGTAATAGTTGCGTATACACACAAGTTTTCTTTGAATAGTCATGTATCCCCTCTTTTTGAGTGAGTGCTTGATTTTTGAGAGATGTTGAGTGGGTTTTGAGTGATGTTGAGTCTTCCTGGGTGCCTTCGGTATCTTTTTGTTACTTTTGTTCTTACCAGAGACCTTTTTTCACTTGCTTTTTAGTTAAGATTTGTTCTTGTCATCTTTTCCCTTTTTTTGATATTAGTGCATTAGACCTTTTTATCTCAGTGTCTTGCTCGGGTTGTGTCTAAAACTTGTTACAGGTTCTGGGAGTTTTAGAGTCTTTTTACTTCATTTACATATCATTTATTACAAAAATACAAAAATATTTTATTTTTGGCATGTTTATGCATGATGCATTTGCATGAAGTAGTACTTGCATTAGGTTTTACCTAGTGGCATAGTGATCAAGATTTCATATAGGAAAACATTTCATTGACATTTGAAGGAAAAAATTATGCATTTCATTTAGTGGAATACTCTATTTTCATCATTAAATACAACTTACACTTGGCATTGTTTGTTACGTGTGCATATTTACTTCACTTGTTGAGTCATAACATCACTAGTTGCACGATCATTTCCTTTGAGTAATCACAACCTTAAAATAAACGCTTAATTTAAAATGGATTACACTTTTTATGATCCGGGATGTTCCCAGGTGCATGTTGGGGACAACAGTCGACTGAATGAGTCGATTACTATTATGTAGGAATCATATAAGAAGAACCGAAAAAGTAGGAAACACACTAGGTCAACAAGAAATATACACACAGACAATATTCAATAATTCAAACCAATTTATTTCTTCTTTTACATGAAAGATGGAGAAATCATATTTCTATTGATCAGAAAGATGATATTAATGTACATGCTTATATAGGATCCTGAGGCGCTTGGGTGACTACCCACTATGTTCAGTTGCAAAAGAATTTATAATGGTTCAGAAGTTCAACCATCGTAGAGCATGTTCATATGATGTATGTCAAGGCTGACCTGTCAAAGTCAAACATGTTGGGTGAACATGTCGAGGAGGACCTATTGAAGGCGAGCATGTTGGTTGTTGTTTGGATCATTCCTCCTTCCTTAAGAAACAATGGTCTCCATTGTGTATTCATTCAGGCAAGGAAACTTGTTGGCTATTTCAGTAGCATATTACCATTTTCCTTGCACATGGAGTTGTATAGCTTTAGCAGCCTGAAACAAGGGAATGGAGTTCATCCTTGTATGGCATATGTATCATCCCCCAATGGTGTCACAAAGAAGAGGTTCCTGAAAATATAGATGGATGTCTTCGGGTCCTACTATCTGCAAATAATTCTATTCCAATAATGTTCCATGGTATGGTCAAAGTAGATCTACATTGAAAACTTGATGTAGGCCAAGGCATGCAGGAATGTCGAGATGAAAAGTGTTTTCTCTAATATGTTTAAGGATAATGTATGGACCATATCACACTAGTTTCATATTCATGTATGGACCAGTGAAGCGCTCCTTCTTTAGATGTAACATACCTGATCCCCAATTTGGAATGAATGAGGAATATGATGCTTATCATGTCGGGGCTTATATTTTGCATTTGATCATTGCAACATTTCCTGTGCTTGCTTCTGGATGTTGTATATTTGATCTCTAAAATTCAATGCTTTCTCCACTTTGCGTCCTTCGATGTTGGTATCGTTTGACTTTGTCGAGGAACTAATTAAGTGGATAGGCGTTGAAGGTTGAAATACATAATAGATCACAAATGGAATCTTTCCCATAGAGCTTTGTTAAGCACGATTGCAGTTGTTTTGTATGTATGGAAGGTTTTAAGCCCATGTTTGATGATGCTTTTGGTTGTGCATGTGAAGCAATTGTATGAATAAGTGATTTACAACTTCTTTCTTTCCATCTATCTATGGATGGAAGGCTGTAGACAATGAAAGTCTCATGTCAAGCTGTTTCCAGAGAGTTTTCCAAAATGTGCTAACAAATATAGCATCTCTGTCAAAAATCATGGTCATCAAGAGGCCATAATATTTCCACACATGTTCAAAGAAGAGGTGAGCATTATGTTGTGTTGTTGTAGTCATCTTGTATGGTATGAGTATAGCCATCTTGGAAAATCTGTCGACTACTACTAGTATCGCGTCATGCTGATGTTTGGTAGTAGGATACGTCAAAGGAAATTTCAACTCAAAATGGTCCTCCTAAGAAAAATAATAAAATAATAGTTAAAATAATAAAATAATATTGATTAATTTTGGAGGAAGAAAAGAAAAAAAATACGAACAAAAAAAGTAGTTTTTCTATGATACCTATCTCCAAATTTATATTAAAAATTTGTTTAAGACCTATACGGTATTTCAAATTTAAAGAAATTTTATTGGCTAACACATGATGACATGGAATTTGAATTAGAGTTAAAAGGCCCATTTTGAGTTGAAATTCCCTCTAATGTCCCATCAAGTAGTCCATAGAAATAGATTCCCATGGTCGACTAGGAACTGGAAGGGGTGTGTACAGTCTTTGTCGTCGATTCGGAGGTTTAGCAATGGCACAAACCACACAAGATAGAATGTACATGTTGACATCAGATTTAATTGAAGGCTAGTAAAAATAATTTTGAAGGATAAAAAGTGTTTTTGCGACTCCAAAATGTCCTACAGTATTGATGTACTGTGCATCCCAAATGAGCTTCTGTCTGTGCTCACTGGTCGGTACACAAAGTTGTCCAAGCTTGTATAGAAAGGTATCTTTTAGGAAGTAGTCGGTAGTTGACAACTTGTCATTCTGAAGCTGTCGATAAATTGCAGAGAAATCGCAGTATACCGAATACAATTATGGCCAAGTAGTGGTTTCATAACCCTACATATTCATCACTATAGATAATAGAGTACTAGGTGGTCTACTGATACAATCAGTTGCAACATTAGCTTTTCCTATCCGATACTTAACTACCAACTGAAATTGTTGTAGGTAATTAATCCACTTGAGTTGTTGAGTTTTCTATAGTTTCAACTAGGCCAGAGTGAACTGCAAAGGTTTATGGTCAGTGAGGATGACCGTTTCCTTTCCAAGAATGTAGTGTCTCCATTTCTTGAGAAATTACACAATTACATACAGTTATTTTTCATATGTTGAGTATCTTCTAACTATGTTGCTGAAAGTCTCAAAATGAGAAGTGACTGGGTGACCTGACTGAGTGATCACTACGTCGAGGGCATAGTCCAATGCATCTGTATCAAGCTCAAAGTACTGATGCAAATCAGGTAGCACAAGTACCGGTGCAGTACAAAGCTTGTTTTTTATTTGTTCAAAAGCTTGTTGTTGTGTCGGTGTCCATTTGAAGACAGTTTTCCCATTTCCTTTTGTCAACTGATTCAAAGTCCATGCGATGGGGCTGAATCCAAGTATGAATCGTCGATAGAAATTCACCAAACCAAGAAAAATTCTTAGTTCATGAATTTTTTGAGGATTGGGCCAATCTTTGAGGATCTGTACTTTTTTTGGGTCAACATGAATGCCTGTAGAGTCAATTACATAACCCAAATATTTGATGTTGGTCATCATAAATGAGCATTTTTCGATGTTCAGATATAGTCAATGTTGTTGGAGAGTGTCAAAAATTTGTCGAAGTTGTTGTACATGTTCTTCCCATGATCGATTGAAAATCAAGATATCGTCAAGATAGACAATGACACATGTACTGATGAAAGGTCATAGAAGGTCATCAATATATATCATGAAGGTTGCAAGTGCATTCCTTAAGCCAAAAGGAATGACTAACCATTCAAACAATCCTTCCTTGGTCTGGAAAGCCATTTTCCATAGATTATGGGACTCTATTGGAATCTGGTGGTATCCCGACTTGATATTGAGTTTTGTAAGGAACTTAGCACCTTTCAGATTGTCGATGAGTTCATCAATCTGTGGAAGAGGGTATTATTCTTCACTGAAATTTTTTTGAGAGCCCGATAGTCGATGCACATGTGCCAAGTCCCATATTTCTTTGGAACTAAGACAACTAGACTTCCACAAGGAGAGGAGCTGGGGCATATATGACCCTTGTCGATCAAATCCTCGATTTGTTTGTGAATCTATTCATTTTCGAGAATTGATCTTTTGTAAACAGATTCATTAAGCAATGAAGAACCAGGAACAAGTTCAATGGAGTGTTTTACCTGTCAATGCAGAGGTACTCCATTTGGTGCTTGAAATATGTTCTGGTATTCTTCAATAATGTTTTCGATCTATTGTTGTTGTTGAGAGCTGCGCTGTTCGATGAGCCAACTCGTTGCTGTAGTCTTCCTGGAATGTTGAGGATTTATCATGATTAATGCCAAATTTTGAGCATGATTGATAAGATTGTTTGTTTGTTTGGCCGATATCATAGAAATCGTTGATGTGGGTTGTCGCTCTAGTATTCCATACCATTGATTCCATATTTTGACAATCACCTTGTGAGGCCATGACTGATATGTACCATGTCGATACCATAGGTAGGATTTACCGAATAGAGTGTCGACTACAGAATGTGGTGCCACATCACAAAGTACTTCATCTTCAAAAGGATTAATGAAGTAGGCGAGTCGACATTGTCATGTGATCCTTAGTTCATGTCCATCCTTCATCCAACCGATATTGTAAGGTTGAGTATGTGGAGTGGTGACAAGACCTAATTTCTTCACAAGATATTCAGAAATGAAATTCTTTTGGCTACAATTATCCATAATAAGATGTAATGGATTTTTCTGGACCCATATCCATGTATGAAATAGGCACTCTCGTTCCTCCTCATAGACAATGGTCTAGGAATTCATAGTGGTTGATATGGAATCCAAGAGGGTTGATGCATCTGGATCAGATTCCACGAGGGTTCTGTCAGACAAGTCGGATGTTGACAATTTTTCCAAAAATGTCTTTCGAGCTTTGTAGTTTGACATATCATGCCATGTTGAACTGTGATAATCATACCATTTCCCGAGTGGTTGAGATGGAATCCAGGAGGGTTGATGCATCTAGATCAGATTCTATGAGGGTTCTGTCAAACAAGTTGGATGTTGACAATTTTTCCAAAAATGTCTTCCGAGCTTTGCAGTTTGACATATCATGCCATGTTGAATTGTCATAATCACACCATTTCTTGATAGGAGCTTGTTTGCTACAATCCCTCTTGTCTTTTTGAAATTTCTTCTTTTGATGATCAAGCTTTGGCAGAGTTGACTGAGAAGGATTCTTGAACTTGTTGGAATCGGTTGGTGACTTCTCGTTAGATGTTTGACTTGTTGTCTTGTTTATGAAATGTGTTTTTCCTTTCTGTTTAGCTTCAAGCTTTATGGTGTAATGAAATATATCTGCAAGTATACTGATAGTCATAAACTCCATCTCTTTCTAAATGTATGGGGATAAACTGCTGACGTACTTCATGACAACCAATTTCTCTTCTTCTTGGATGCCAACTCTAGCCATGAGTCAATAGAACTCGTCGGTGTAACTCTGTATGGACTGGTCTTTCCATTGTCTTAGATGATACCACTTTTTATATTGATGTTCAAGATACCTGGGCAAGTAGAACTCCTTTCGAACATATTTGACGAATTTTACCCATGTGTCTATGGGGTCCTCTTCTTTTCCCATCTTTGTTGATAGATTCTCCCACCGAAAGTGTACAGAGTTTGACATTTTTAAGGATGCAATGGTGATATTTTCCACTTCAGAGAGTTGATTTACCATCTAGTAAGATTCCAGTTGTTGTACCCAATTGTTGAAGGATTTTGCGTCAATGTTTCATTCAAGGTTCGGTATGTCCATATTCATTTTCACTTTGAAGGGGATGATTTTATCGGAGTGAGGTTGCATCGAGGATTTCCCTGAGTTCGAAGTGACTCTCATGAGAATCTCACTGAAATGGGAAGACATTTCGGTTTGCTGGTGAGCTAGTTCTTTTTCTATGAGTTGTTATGTCTTGTCAGTTGCATGTCTATTGTTTGCTTCTTTGACCATCTTTTTGAAGTCGAAGGAAGTGTCTGCTTGTGTTGCTGAGTTTGTGAGTGTGTTTAACAGGCATAAGTTAAATAACCTTGGTGGAAGTGCTTATGTAACTTAAGCTCTAAATAAGATCTTGCTCCAATACCAATGATCCAGGCCATTCCTAGGTGCACGTTGGGGACAACAGTCGACTGAATGAGTCGAGTACTGTTATGGCAGAAGCATATAAGAAGAACCAACAAAGCAAGAAACATACTAGGTTGACAAGAAATATACACACAGATAATATGCAAGAATTCAAACCAATTTATTACTTCTGCTCCATGAAAGATGGAGGAATCAGATTTCTATTGATCAGAAAGATGATATATTACATTAATGTACATGCTTATATAAAATTCTGAGGCGCTTGGGTGACAACCCACTGTATTCAGTTACAAAATAAGTTATAATGGTTTAGAAGTTGAATTGTCCCAGAGCATGTTGGTATGTTATCTGTTGAGGTGGACCTACCGAATGAACATGTCAAGGCGGACTTGTCGAAGGCGAACGTGTCGAGTGAACATGTCGAGGTAGACTTGTCGAAGGAGAACCTGTCAGTTGTTGGTTGGATCATTTTAATTGATAGTGGTGCATCAACAAGCTTAGGTTGGATATTCTTGGAATAGAGTGTCGTGAGTAAATTTTTCCAAGACTACAAAACAAAACATTTAGGTGTCTGTCCAGGTGAGAGCGAGAAATCCTTGGTATAATTAGTGTTCTCAAGAGGCTCCTCTTACACAAGATTTAAGCACGAGGAAGCGTACATGTTTGTGGTGGTGATTTCCCATTTCCACTCTCTATGCAGTTCTAGATATACTTCCAGGATATTATTCATATCTAAGGTATTTTGAAGTAACTTTGGTGCTTTTGAGCTTCATAATTTGTTACCATGTCCATACGGTAGATCCCTCCTATGACTGTCAGCTTGAGCATTGATTATATTGGGGTGACCTTAGTTTCCTTACCCAGGTATCACAGGGGGTACTTGTAGAGGTTATTCTGTGAGTGTTGTTACGACCTAAGTTGTACCTAGTCGGTGTTATCAAGTGAGCCTGGTGAACTAGACAAAGATGATTTGTTCGGACTTCAGAAGACCTTCAGACTTGCTTTTGGGAAGTTTTTTTTTATCTACGACATGTTCATACACCCTTAGGGAGAGTTATAATAAAATGTTCTAGCATGGTAATTTCTGTAAAAGAATCGGTCTCTTGGACTTTATTTGTCAATCTGATCAGCCCAGAGTATTTTTCCCTCGGTTATTATTGGTTGTTGAATAAGTGACTGATAATTTTTGAGTTTTTCACTCAATACCTCCAAAGTTGGGGTGGCCGGCTTGGAATTTAGTCCTATTGAGGTTATTAGAGTCTATGTGTCAATGTATAAACATGCTAGGAATTATGGTCAAGTCATATGAACATGTGCTAAGTCCCCCTAGGTTTTGTTTTTTTTAATTTTTAATTTTAATTTTTCCACAAAAATTAGGCTATTTTTTAATAGTCTAAATGGAAAAATTTGTCTTGTAATAAAAGTGGGATTAAAAGTTAGTTTCAGTCATGGGGGTGCTCATTTCCTAACTCAGAGCAACCGGTAAACCCATAAAGCCACTTTTCCTAAGTTTTGAGTGATTTGTCCATCACTCAAGTGAGAAAATCCAAAAAAAAATCAAATATTAATTAATTTAATTAAAAATTAATTAAATAATGCAGCAAATCCAAATTCCTAAATCAGTGGATTTTACTTCGATTTGAATGAAGTCAGTCTCATCGGCTTCAGATTGACTGGTAGTTCCCATTCCTTGACTAAAGGCATGATCAGGGCTGCAAAGGAGCTTAATTGGCTCATGCAGATCTAGGGTTGCACCCTCCATTCTCTCTCCTCCACACGTGTGGATCAAGCTGGGAGTTGTTTGTTTGTTGGTTCAGTTCACGAGTGAGGTGTCAATCCGATTTGCAGTTCTAGTCCAGTTAGACTCAGTTCATCTAGTTAGACTCAGTTCATCATCAGATCAAACTCATTTCATCACCAGATCAGACTCAGTTTACCATCAGATCGGGCTCATCTTGACTCTCTATCAACTTCAGTCTCTCTTTCAGTCAGGCATGCACCCCTCTTGGCCAATTTGCCTATAAATAAAGAAGCCTTTTCCTCTTCCAAGCTAGTTAGAGCTGGGAAGAAAGGATTGGTATTGTGTAATATTGTATTGATCATCCTTTTTGTTGAAATAAAGAAAAGCTTTGGAGGCAAGATGGTGTCATTTTATTATGTGTGAATGAGCATTGCCATGTTTCACTGAGGTAACCTGTATCTGTTTTCATAACTTGCTTATTTTGATATTGTGGATCTAGTGCTAAATGATTGATAATAAGTTTATTATGATCTTAATAGGAAAGGAATTTGTTAATAAGTTTATTTGCTATCTCTTTTTCTTTTATGCATGTCTAGAGATCTATATTTAAAATGTTTTATAAGATTATATGCATGTTATTCTAATATCTTTATTTATGTATTAACCGGATCTCACAAGCATCTTGGCAATCCTTTGGATTAGTTTTAGGTTCCTAGCTTAGAGAGGGTGCTGATCTAGTTTGCTTCCTCACTTTCTCCAAACTTTATAAAAGGCATAGTCCCTTGGAATTCCACCGGAAAGCTCCACGGTTGATCATTTTGGCACCAAGCCACCTCTTCACTCTTTCTTCTTTTCTTATCAACACTTCCTTGGTTACTTGGATTTTATATTTTAGATCTGTTGTTTCAAATATGATATATTTCTAGATATCAACATATAAGAGCTACATTCATATATTTAGTTTCATTTAAGAAAAAGATTCAAGTCCTTTCTCTTTAAAAACTAGATCTAATAGTAAAAGTATTTCATTTTTTATAAGCAGTTTTAAACCAAATCAAAAGATTGTTTAAAGTGAATAGTATTTCTTTATTAAAAGTTAAATCCAGAATCTAAAGTGCACATTTCATTTGCTTCCCCAAATCTAGCCAATATCCTCAAGAGGACTTGTCCTCTTGAGTTATTTTTGTCCTTTCTTAAAAAGTACTTTAACTTGGTCTTTATCGGTAGTTTTCTTGGGGTTGTCCAAAGACACTTTTAAAGTGTTTTTGGGAACTTTACACTAATTAAATCCTTATATTTTTTAGCAGGTCCATCCAAAAAGAGGAGGAGGTGTTTTCCAAAAAGCGATTTTTGGGCCATTCGAAACCCCCCAAGGGTCTCCCCATCTTCCGTAATCATTATTTTTTCACTTTGTAAGCTCTTGGGTTCATTCTGTATAAGAAAAAAGGGGAATTATATATGTTTTCTGATATTTTAACCACTATTAATAAAAAATAATTTCAAATAGGCTCTTTCAATCCCATTCCCCATCCCCCCTAGGGGGATTCACGTCCTTTTTTCCTTTTTTGTATTTTTTCTATTTTTTGCTCTAGATTAGTTTTATTTATGAAAAATAGTGTAATTTTATTACTTTCATCATATCTTCCATATTATAAATTCAAAGTAACTTTAATACTTACCCCGCGAATCCCGATTGAACCGAAAGGTGAAAGAGGATCGTGGTAGATTTAATTAGAGAACCTGTGGTTTGTTTTATTTTTGCTGCTTCATTATTCACTATTAATTTTTGCAAGAAATCAATTAAAACCAACCCATTTCTTAATTCCCCGATTGAGGTCCACTTGGACCGAAAGAGGTTGTTGGAGGATTTTCTTACTAATAAAAACACATCAATTAAAATTTACTGAAAATTACAAAGCCTCTGGTGTGTATGCTCTGTGTTTTGGTTGCGTTTAGTCTGATCAGTGAAGCTGCATCAAAAGAAATGTGAGCGACTAGATTAATTAGTTTTCACTTTCCCCAATTAATTACCATCAGGCAAAAATCCAATGCCTCAAACAAACCATAAGCAGTGGAAAAATAACCAAAGGAGTGGGAATAACTGGAAAGTGACCTTGAGGCATCGATCTCTATTACACCCTAACGGGTTTATTATCAACACATTCTTCAAGACTCCATCCAGCCCACAAACACCTTGTGGGTAGCCGTGAAGGTTTTATTTTTGGACAGACTCCAAGTACCCCTTGGGTATATCTGGAGTCCCCCTTCACCTAATTTAATCCACTCATTTTTCATATTAACTTAAAATGTACCAAGAGACAATTACAAAACATTCACTCCAAGCACATGCAAGAACAATTAATCATTTTGTGACTCCATTTTAAGGCACTGGTTATTTGTTTACTTCTTTCGATATATATATTGTGTGTCGTCATTGTGCTTGCTTGTGTTTATTTTTCATCTTGTCATCTATGGTTCTCAATTTTTAATTTTAAACTCCTAAGCAACTTATTCAATTTAATACCATCATACTAAAGTAATTAGCCTTAGTAACTTAATAGGGTCTACCCCCCTTGGCTTCGTTAGGAGTTGAGCCTAAATGGAGGAGTCAAGAACAAGGTGACAGACTTTACTCGAGAATTGCCCCCAAGGACACACTGAGTGTCTTGAATATTTCTGCCATGTCCGCCCCAAGTCTGTGAAAGGAAGAAACACTTGTTGGCATCGTTGCAAGGGATAAATATTTTTATTCCCGGAGTACGACTTTTGTCTTCTTCCTTTTTGTTTTTGCTTTGTTTGATGAATGCTTAGAGTAGATCTTTAATTTTCATCTAGCGACTCCACTGACCTTTTTTTTTCAATTTTTATTTTTACAAAGAAAGAAAAAATAATTTTTGTGAAATATTTATAAATGCTTATTTTTCTTTTTCACACGGCGACTCTATTGAAGGGATAAACCCTACTTTCTCTAATTTTGTTGAGACTTGTTGTGTGTAGATGAGCTCATACGACATAGTAAAACTTTAAATGCTCATTATTTGACAGCTCTAGTTTAGTACAAAACACATGGTTGATATATGCTACTGATAAGCTGTTATGGATGATGAAGATTATGGTGCTCTAATTTCCAATGCATATCCTCCCATCGATTTCTAGGGAATCCTGGGTTTTCCTAACTATGAACCATATCTCCAGGATAAAAGATATTCTTAGGCTCCAAGTTTTTGTGGAAATGGTGATTCAGCTGTCATTCACATCATATCCTTTCTTTCATTTGCGAATAAACTCAACATACTTCATAGGGATAATATGATGCAAATTTTTGCTGATTCTTTGAAAAAGAAGGCATGGATATGGTTTTGTGGTCTTCCCTATAAATACATTACCTCCCCTGAATAATTATGTGTTGTGTTTTTTGAGAGGTGGCATAATGGTGAGGGATATATGGTAACTATTGTAGAAAGGGCCCTGACCTACCTAAAAGAGCTAAAGGAGCCTATGACTTCCATTATAGATCAGCACACTCGGGATGATCCTATTGAAGAGCTTCACGAGGAACCCATGATTGAACACATTGTTGAATACTCTCCTCATGTCACCATAACTGAACACATTGAAGATTTGAGGTATTCAAGTTTGTTGCAATGCTAATATTTTTCCAGAAATCCCTCATGAGGAAACCATTACAAACATTGACACTTATGAATAAATTTATGATGTGTATGATGACACTCCTCTATGTTCATCAATTAGGGATGAAGTTTTGGAAAGTTTAACTTCTTGTAATATCTTTGAAACCAAAAGTTTGAAGGATTATTATTATGAACAGGAGGAGGGTATTTATATCTTAGGATGTGATACCAGCAAGTAAAACTCTCTCATATTCGACAAAGATGGGAGTCATGACTATTGGAATTTCATAGATAATCCAACTTGTGAGAATCTTATTGAGAATCCCATCAATGATGTGGCCAGCAAAGGGAGTGTCTATTCAAAAATTTGTGGAAGTCCCATCTACGATACATCCATAGAGGGTAGCGTTGATGCCTGGGAAAATCTTAGTATGGAAGAGGAGCATTCAGAATTTTCACATGATCATTCAGAGTCATATCATGCAGAGCCACACAAAGTCAACAGTAATGAGTGCATTGGGAAGCATTGTTGTGAAAAGTTAGATGCGATACAGTTAGTGGAATATCAATCTCAGCCATCTTCTTCACATGTAGAGGTTCCTTATGATTTGGAGCTACTTGGGGCTTATGCAACAAGTTATCATTTGATAATCCCTGATGATTAGTATGATGATGTAGTCAGTTTGGCTCATCTTGTCGATTGGTATATCAATCGTACCCAGTCATGGATAAAAGTAGCCTGTGCGAGCACATACCATTTTGGGAAGAACTTTAATGAATTTATTCATGCCTATGATTTCCCATCCAACGCACCCATTCTGGATCATCACGCAGGTTTGCATTTTCTAAATAGAGTATCCTTACTTTGGCTGGTAACCAAAGACAAGGAAAAAAAAATTATGTTAATAAAATGATTAAGTGGTTACATTGGATTTCTGATTACACTTAACCCTTTTTATATCATGCTTAGAGTAGGAATATAATCTCCTTCAAAGAGAGCATTTACTTTCTACATTTCTGTTTTGTACTTAGTTATAATAAAAAAATTCTTTGATTAGTGAGCTACATTTATTGTGTTTAAATAAATCAACTTAATGGTTCATTTGGATTTTATATGAAGCTTATGCTACCAAGGTTTTCTTGTCAAGTTGAGATGTTTTTAAAAGGTGTATAAACCAGAGATTCTGGGGTTCTCGTATCCTCTACTTGCCCTATGACTATATTGAGCACACGTCCTGTAGTAGGAGTCATATGTTACCACCTAAGTTTTATTTAGTCGGTGTTAGCATGTGATTCTGGTCACTGGTGAACCGACAAAGATTATTTGTTCGGACTTTAGAAGACCTTCAAACTTGCTTCTAGGAAGTGTTTTTTTATCTACCACATGTTCATACCCCCTTGGGGGGAGTTGTAATAAAATGTTCTAGCATGCTAGTGTCTGTAAAAGACTCGGTCTCTTGGACTTTATTTGTCAATCTGATTAACCCAGAGTGTTTTTTCCCTTGGTTATTATTGGTTGTTGAATAAACAACTGATAATTTCTGAGTTTTTCACTCAATACCTCCAAAGTTGGGGTGGTCGGCTTGGCATTTAGGCCTATAGAGGTTATTAGAGTCTATGTGTCAATGTATAAACATGCTAGGCATTATGGTTGAGTCATATGAACATGTGCTAAGTCCCCCTAGGTTTTTTTTTTAATTTTAATTTTTCCACAAAGCTTAGGATATTTTTTATTAGTCTAAATGGAAAAATTGGTCTTGTAATAAAAGTGGGGTTAAAAGTTAGTTTCAGTCATGGGGTTCTCAATTCCTAACTCAGAGCACTCGGTAAACCCATAAACCCACTTTTCCTAAGTTTTGAGTGATTTATCCATCACTCAAGTGAGAAAATCCAAAAAAAATCCAATATTAATTAATTTAATTAAAAATTAATTAAATAATGGAGCAAATCCAAATTCCTAAGTCAGTGGAATTTGCTCCGATTTGACTGAAGTCAATCTCATCGGCTTCAGATTGAATGGGAGTTCCCATTCCTTGACTGAAGGTCTAATCAAGGCTGCAGAGGAGCTTAACTGGCTCATGCAGATCTGGGGTTGCACCCTCCTTTATCTCTCATCCACATGTGTGGATCAAGCTAGGAGTTGTTTGTTGGTTGGTTCAGTTCACTAAGTGAGGTGTCACTCTGATTTGCAGTTCTAGTCCAGTTAGACTCAGTTAGACTCAGTTCATCTAGTTAGAATTAGTTCATCATTAGATCAGAATCAATTCATCATCAGATCAAACTCAATTCACCATCAGATCAGGCTTGGCTTGACTCTTTGTTAGCTTCAGTCTCTCTTTCAGTGAGGCATGCGCCCCTCTTGGCCAATCTGGCTATAAATAAAGCAACTTTTTCCTCTTCCAAGCTAGTTAAATTTGGGAAGAAAGGAGTGCTATTGTGTAATATTGTATTGATCATCCTTTTTTTTGAAATAAATAAAAGCTTTGGAGGCAAGATGGTGTCATGTTATTATCTGTGGATGAGCATTTCCATGTTTCACTGAGGTAACCTATATCTATGTTCATAACTTGCTTATTTTGATATTGTTGATCCAGTGCTAAAAGATTGATAATAAGTTTATTATGATCTTGATAGGAAAGGAATTTGTTAATAAGTTTATTGGATATCTCTTTTTCTTTTATGCATGTCTAGAGATCTAGATCTAACATGTTTTATAAGATTATATGCATGCTATTCTAATATCTCTGTTTATGTATTAACCGGATCTCACGAGCATTTTGGCAAGCCTTTGGATTAGTTGCAGGTTCCTATCTTGGAGAGGGTGCTGATCTAGTTTGATTCCTCACTTTATCCAAACTTTCTCAAAGGCATAGTCCCTCAACATTCCACCGGAAAGCTCCATAATTGATCATTCGGGCACCAAGCCACCTCTTCACTCTTTCTCCTTTTTTTATCAACACTTCCTTGGTTACTTGGATTTTATATTTTAGATATGCTATTTCAAAGCTGATATATTTCTATATCTGAACATATAGGAGATGCATGCATAGATATAGTTTCATTTAAGAAAAAAATTCAAGTCCTTTCTCTTTAAAAACTAGATCTAGCAGTAAAAGTCTTTCATTTTTTATAAGCAGTTTTAAGCCAAATCAAAAGCTTGTTTAGAGTAAATAGTATTTATTTATTAAAAGTTAAATCCAGAATCTAAAGTGCACATTTAATTTGCTTCCCCAAAGCTATCCAAGATCCTCAAGAGGACTTGTCCTCTTGAGTTATTTTTGTCCTTTCTTAAAAAGTACTTTAACTCAATCTTTTTCAGTAGTTTTTTGGGGGTTGTCCAAAGACAATTTTAAAGTGTTTTTGGAAATTTACAATAATTAAATATTTCTTGTTTTTAGTAGGTCCATCTGAAAACAGGAGGAGGTGCTGTTCGAAAAGCAATTTTTGGGCCATTCGAAACCCCCCAAAGGTCTCCCCATCGTCTGTAATCATTATTTGTGCACTTTGTAAGCTCTTGGGTTCATTTTGTATAAGAACCAAGATGTATTATATCATTTTTATGATATTGTAACCACTTTTAATAAAAAATAATTTCGAATAGGCTCTTTCGAGCCCATTCCCCATCCCCCCCAGGGGGATCCACGTCCTTTTTTCCTATTTTGCATTTTTTTCTTTTTTTTGCTCTAGATTAGTTTTATTTATGAAAAATATTGTAATTTGATTAATTTCATCATATATTCCATATTATAAAGTCAAATTAACTTTAATACTTACCCCACGAATCCTGATTGAACCGAAAGGTGAAAGAGGATCGTGGTATATTTAATTAGAGAACCTATGGTTTGTTTTATTTTTGCTGCTTCATTATTCACTATTGATTTTTGCAAGCAATCAATTAAAATCAACCCCCTCCTTGATTCCTTGATTGAGGTCCACTTGGACCGAAAGAGGTTCCTAGAGGGTTTTCTTTCTACTAAAAACACATCGATTAAAATTTACTAAAAATTACAAAGACTCCAGTGTGTATGCTCTGCGTTTTGGTTGTGGTTCGTTCGATCAGTCAAGCTACATCAAAAGAAACATGAGTGACTTAATTAGGTTTCACTTTCCCCAATTAACCACCATCAGGAGAAAATCCAATGCCTCAAACAAACCGTAAGCAGTGGAAAAATACCCAAAGGAGTGGGAACAACTGGAAAGTGACCTCGAGGCGTCGATCTCTGTTATAGCCTAACGGGTGTATTATGAACGCAGTCTTCGAGACTCCATCCATCCCACAAACACCTTGCGGGCAGCCATGAAGGTTTTATTTTTGGACATACACCAAGTACCCCTCTTGTATATCTAGAGTCCCCCTTCACCTAATTTAATACACTCATTTTTCATATTAACTTAAAATGTACAAAGAGACAATTGCAAAACATTCACTCCAAGCACATGCAAGCACATTTAATCATTTTGCGACTCCATTTTAAGGCACTGGTTATTTGTTTACTTCTTTTGATATATATATTGTGTGTCATCATTGTGCTTACTTGTGTTTATTTTTCATCTTGTCATCTGTGGTTCTCAATTGTTAATTTCAAACTCCTAAGAAACTTATTCAATTTAATACCACCATACTAAAGTAATTAGTCTTAGTAACTTAATAGGGTCTACCCTTTTTGGCTTCGTTAGGAATTGAGCCTAATGGAAGAGTCGAGAACAAGGTGACATCCTTGACTGGAGACTTGACCCCAAGGACACACCGAGTGGCTTGAATATTTCTACCACGTCCCCCCCCAGGTGTGTGAAAGGAAGCAACAAGTGTCTTGGCCAGGTAGGGATCGAACAACACAGTTCCTTTATGCGTTGAAGTTGAGGGCCACTATAACGGGTTACACACCTTCACTTGTAGTGTATGGGAGTCTCAAGCCTCCCCTAGGAAAGACATACTTGCTTCATTCGGGAGCTCATTTATCCTCCCTCTTAGCTTTCTTGCAGTTGGCTTAGATTTTATTAGGAGTGTGCTCTTTGTGCGCTAGATTTAGTTAGGGTCCATTATTGGTTGAGTTTGTTTTCTTTTGTGGGGTCATTGTGGAGCGAGGTTAGATACCCCACCGTTCTTGTCATTTGGGAATTTTTCCTTGTGGATCTACTATTCCTCCTCGAAAGAGGACTAGAAATTCTAGGAATATTCATACACTCTTTGATTCACACACCCCTCTCATGAGTACTACATCTGAGCATGTGAAGATCCCTCGCTCTCCTTCCTCCGAGAGTGGGAATGTGACTCAAACGAGACTTGGGACTCTATTTTAAACCGATCCTCATAGGATGGGCACTTCTCATGATTCACATACATAACTGTCAAATTTTGTAGCTACTTTTGGAAGGACTTCCTCGTGATGGTCGGGTGAAGAGACTCACCATGTTCCCTCGAAATCTAAACCTTTTATATTTGGCATGCCAAATATGACTGATAGTTTCCCGTCATCTACCATTGACCTTGGGAGAGATCCTAGTGTTGTTCCTGGGGGAACTGTAATTCCTTTCCATTCTGATAGCTTTGGTAGTGGTCACATTGCACCTTCTGCACCATTTTTGGGAGGATTATCACACCTCTCATCCGGACATAACACTGGGATACCATTTCATGGAGTTGATCCTAGACATGTGAACATTTCAGGTACATCTTATATTCCATCCTATGTTCCTTCACCCACTAGACCTATTCATTCAAATATGTTTCTCATGACACACTGCCCACAACCCACACGGTCCTTCGGGATGGAGTGTTTCCTCTAACCATGTTATTCCCTCGTCTTCCAGTACATTTGTGTAAGGATGTTATGTGCCTCCTTATATAACCAGGGGGAAACCCATTTACCAAAACCACAATTATGGTTATGCAGCACCCCAGTCTTAAGGTATGTCGAATTATAACATTCTCATGTATCCATTTATGGGTAATGTTGGAGGAGGTTACTATCTGACTAGCCAAGTCCATGGTATTTATAATAATCAACACTATCTGACTAGCCAAGTCCACGGTAATTGTGAGGGAGAATGCAGGAATCCCATGGAACAACCTAGGCTCCCTTTCTTATCTACTTTGAACTTGCCTGACCTATCGATATTGACCAACGATCCCAATTATCATGATCCGATGTGGCCGGTCGTTCCCGCTAAACTTCCTTTTGAAATTCCTAAGTTTGAAGGCAAGGGTTGTGAGGACCCTAGAGAGCATGTTATCACTTTCCACCTATGGTTCTCTTCAAATTCTTAGAATCATGATTCCATTCACTTGAGACTATTTCAATACACCCTCACGGGACCTAAGGTAAAATGGTATATAGAGTTTCCTGGGGGCACATATTGGACGTTCAATGATCTAGCCTTGACCTTTTTGAACCACTTTCAACTACTAGTATGTTACAATGATGGTCCTAAACTCTTGTCGACATTTCAGAAAGACAAAGCCACACATATTTTCGATCATATTCAGGAGTGGTGTAGACAAGAAGAGGTTGTACCACTTATTTTGGTTGAAAGTTAATGCTAACACTAAATTGATTTTAATCTATATTGGTGATTTGGGTGATTTCAAGTTTTCTTTCATTGGATAAATCATTGAAATTTCTTGGGTATTGAAAGAACAAAAAGGAGGTAAAATCCTTTGGCAAAAATGAGATATTTTATAAACAAAAAAATTATTCATTATGAATAAATTTTACAAAAGTTTATAAAGTGTACTTTATGAAAGTGGGCCAAAGTGAGGTTTTATAAAAGTAAATGAAGTTTATTTTTATAAACCCAAAGGTGAATACGGATTTGTATATTTTTGTGGATTGTGTATTTTATGGAAATGATATGGAGTCAAAACCATGTGCTCACCACTTAACAAACAACCAAAAAACAGTCAAGAATAAAGCAACAAAATCATTGGGGGGCCACACACAATTGACAACGCCCATTACCAATGGTCCAAGTGCTGAGCTCTCATGCCAACTCAAATGCTAGTGTGGAAGAGATGAAGTCTGCTGCATCAATTAATCGAAATTCACTTGAGGAAATGCTTGGTGTGACAGTAGATAAAGCAAAGACAATAATCAAGGAATTTCAAACCACTTTTTCGGTTCAACAGGGAGAAATCGCTGAATTTGTTCAGCCAATGTGAGAAAAAAAAACTCACACAAGTATCAAGCTAATTTCCTCAATATCTGGGGCTACCATGGGTTTCTTTGAAAACTTGGCAAACCAAACATCTAAGTTTCAAACAACATATTGATCATTCTCATGAATTTTGTGAGCAGAGTATCATTGATTTTCATAAATCTTATGAGGCACAATCAGGCGTGGTGGTTTGTAGAAGTAGTTGTAGAAGGAGCATTGTCAAAGGTCTAGATAGATACCATATAGCATCCAATGGCCAGCATTAATTTCATGATGAGAAGCTGCACAAAGAAACTAAACTATCAGATTTGCGAAATGGTATTAAACTAAGGGAAAAATGAACTACCAAATCTGCAGGTGGAAACCATCCAATGGCGTGGAATTATTCCGCGACATCAATTAGGACGGTCAAATGAAATTTTCCAATTTGTGGAATCATTTAAAAGCCCGCATGTTTCAAAGGTAATGATTTGGCAGAGAAAGGATCAACGGCTCATATAAATTCTATGTTGTCAACAAGCAAGGACAAATTCATTTTCAAATTCAATGGAATTTTATATCAAAGGGCAGTTTCAAACACGTGCCAAACATCCATTGTCCAGTCAAATGAATCAGTGGATGAAAATAATTCCACAAATTGAAAGTGATGTTGTTTTAAGTTTTTAAAAAATCAGTGGAATGTTTATCAATTGAGCAAGTTAATACATGTGTTTGCAGGTTAGTATCCTAGGAGTTCATTCTAGCAATACTTAATGACCCTATGGAGAATGTCGAGGCCATTATTAATGCCATTTGAGTTAAGGGTTACGCTTATTGTGGTGGAGCTGGGCATCATATTGAATAATGTCCAAAACTTGAACATTAAAAGAGTATGGTTATTACAGGTACAAGGCATGGTTATTTTGGTTTTGGAGGATATAGTGGGGAAATTTGATATTTCACAGTTTGCAAGTATCCATTGTATAAACTATAAACTATGGAAGCTACTGCTACGTGGAATTAGGATTTGGGTGTTGTTTAACCATGGTGGCAATACATGGAAGATAGAATCAAAGAAAAGAAAGAGAAAGTCATAATTAGCCACAAGATAGACATATGTGCATGATGAGTATAATTATGAATTGACTGGGATTATATACAAACTTTGGGAATTTCAGGATGAATTGGAAGATGGCAGATTTATCATGAAGAACATTTACGGGAATTTGTTGAAGAGGGGCAAGACAAAGTCTTGTGAAAATGACTGTTTTGGTCATTATTTGCAGCCAATTGTTGCCGCCAAACCGAGATGAATTTAAAGAAACTGAGAGAGTTTTTTCTTCACAACATATCCATCCCCAATAACCTTTACCATTTTTTTCATAGGCTCTAAGTATTGGGAGAATCGAAGTCATCTTCAGAAAGCAAATGTTCAGATTTCAAAGTGATTGTTTTAGTCATCAAATTCAAAGAGTGTTTTCCATCAAACGAAGATGAATTTTCAGAAACGGAAAGAGGTTTTTATCCAGAACATGCCTATCCACAATAACCTCTTTCAGTGTTTACACAAGTTCTATTTTTTAGGACAAATAAAGTAAGTCTTACAAGCAATTTTTCAGTTTTTCCAAAAGACTATTTCATCCATCAAATTCAAAGACTTGTTTTAGACAAATGGAGTTGAATTTTACAAAGCTGAGAGAGTTGTTTCTTCATCATAGTACTATATTCAAAAAATTCCTTTCATTTTTACATAGGTATCATAGGTTGGGATAATTTAAAATATCTTCATGGGGTATTTTTCCAGAAATTTGCAAGTTTACTATCTGAGTCATCAGTTTCAAAAACATATCATGAGGAGTTGGAGCTGAATCAGAGGAAAATAAGACATGGGTTTTGTCAGGCACGTGGCCAATTACAAAAGGCACTTTTATTTTTTGCACATATGTCACCATTAGAAATATGCAAGTGGGTATTTTAAGCCTATTTTCTCAGTAGTCCGCATTTTATTTCTGTTTTATGTAAATCATGGTAAATATGCCACGTCAGAGTTTGTTAGAAGTTTGTTCTTCAGCTTGTAACTAATTTCGAACCTGAGGTCGGTTTAGAGGGTCTGTGACACTATAATTTGGCTCCCTATAGAGGGAGAAAGGGTTTTATTTTAAAGAGTGGAGAGGCTCTGCATTGTAATGGGTTTCATTTTTTTCAAAGATGAATAAAATTGCAAGGGAGGAATGTTAAAACTCTCATGGCATAGATTCCTATGCCATCTTTTTTTTCAATAAGTGATCTCTTTATGTGACTATTTATCTTGTTTTCACTCCATTTTGTATTTGCTTTCATGTTTGAGCATTATTGTATATGGGCCAGAATTCATCTTGCATGCTCTAGGTCCATTGTTTAAGCATGTTTAAACATTTTCTTCTGAAGAAATTCACTCCAGTTAGGTGCTCCATTTTACGGGTTGTCTCCCTATGTCTACTAATCATCCTATTAATACCTCCAAATTAAAGAAATGGTTCCTATCTTGCCTCTATCCACACACCTTCATACTTTTTACCTCTCGCAACTTACTTTCAAACCTGATTGTTGACTCCATCACCCGATGGTCTCCTCCATGATTGTCCTACCAAACTTTATAAAAAAACTCGTTCTAATCACAAATTTGACCTTTTGACTGTCTTTGATTGAATATTTTGAGTATGAAAACCTTGTAAATAGTGAGAGATCCCTCTCTGACTGTATTAGGTCAGAAATATAGTCTAAAGTGGTTATGATGTTACCTCGAGATCTACCTTTCCACAACCTGGGTACATTCTGAGTGTTAACAAACTGCCGAGGATCGAAGGTTCAAATCTTCACTCGGTATGAATGACATAGTTTCATATTTGATTGTTGATGGTGAACAGAAGTCAGATATCAACAAGATTGTGCATCTTTCACCTGGTGACTCCATCTTCGAAGAATCCATTTTTCAAAATTCCTATGGCGACTCCGCTGTCAAAAGATTGCAAGGTTTGAAGAGTTGATTCAATTTATTCATTTGTCAAGATGAATTATTTGTATACAAGGTATGCTCCTATGAATCGTGCTCACATTCTTGGTTTTCCAAATCGAATACCTAAAGTATATTGGAAAACATGTCTCCCAAAGTTTAAAGATCAAAACAATGATTATACTGCCCTTCATTTGGTTAGATTTCATATGCATATATATAAGCTAGGAGTTAAATTGCATGAGGATTCTTTAATGAAAATGTTCATTGCTACTTTAGAAGGAGATGCAAGGTCATGGTATGAAGGGTTACCATCAGAAAGCTTGTGTTCCCTTTGTTACAACTGATTTTACCACACATGGCGGATCACACCTTTATGGCCTTCCCTATCCCTCTGCAGACTCTTTGGACCCCATGGACCATTTTTGTACCTTTGATCTTTCCAAGATCATCCCTAAAAACATGCTTTATTTTCTATACACGACTTTTAAACCTATTCTCGCGTATATACACGGATATGACCCTCAAACCCGCGTACATCGGGATGTGTGCAAAAGGCCAAACAGTTTTGGAGTTTTCCTTGATGTGAATCCGAGTCACTTGTCTCTTGGCCTTCCATATGCCTTGAGATCACTCAGATTTGACCTTCCATTAACCCATTGAATCACTGTAGAAGGAACCCTTTGGATACATTGAAAGAGGAGGAATTGAAGAGCAAGAAAACTATAGTCCATTGTTGCTAGAGCTTACACTTGAGTCTACATCGCTTTGTCCCTTAGAGCACTTTGTGTTCTTCCCAAGATTGCCTTTGCTTGTGAGCTTGCTATCGAGAGATGGAGGATTGAAGTGGTGGAGGCCCAGGTGGAGAACTCAGTTTCTCTGATTCGCAGTCGTGCCGACAGAGGTTGTCACTATTGTAATCTCTTATTTATATTAATAGAAATATATTTTCTTGTCCAATAATGTGTATTTAAATGAGTATTGAATCCATGGATGCTTTTAAATGCTTATATGTTATTGATTATATATGCTAGAGTAGGTCTAACACAATTATATAGCATGCTTGTCTTGTTTGCTGAATGTTGAGAGAGAAAATTGCTAATACAAGCGAGAGTGGAAAAGATCAACGAGGATCTACATCAACCATCTTGAATAAGGTATGTTTTGAGATCCTTTAGTGTTAGATGTTTGGTTTCTCTTGCATATGGGAAAGGATTGATTTTTGCAGTTACTCTGTCTGTTGTGGTACCCCAAGCCATAGGAAGTTTTCTCCGTAACACCCTTACTGATTTTCATATAGTATTTCATGAACATTACAAAGAACAATACCCCTCCTTGTTGCTGGTTCAAGATTGTTGTATGCATGTTAAAGGTTTCATTGGAGATTTGGAAAACATGTATAGTGATGATGAGTTAGTGGATGGAGAGATTTTAGAAATTTTATATGAGAGCCCTGTTACCACCTAAGTTGTACTTAGTGTTTTTTTATCAAGTGAGTCTAGTGAACCAGACAAAGATTTCTTGTTCGGACTTCAGAAGACCTTCGGAAGTGCTTCTGGGAAGTGCTTGTTGTACTATATCACATGTTCATACCCCTTTGGGGGAGTTGTAATAAATGTTCTAGCATGATAGTGTCTATAAAATACTAGGTCTCTTAGACTTTATTTGTCAATCTGATCAGGCCAGGGTTTTTTTTCCCTTGGTTATTATTGGTTGTTGAATAAACGACTGATAATTTCTGAGTTTTTCAATCAATACCTCCAAAGTTAGGGTGGTTGACTTGGAATTTAGGC
Organism: Pseudotsuga menziesii; assembly: GCA_001517045.1. Lineage (NCBI taxonomy): Eukaryota > Viridiplantae > Streptophyta > Pinopsida > Pinales > Pinaceae > Pseudotsuga > Pseudotsuga menziesii. Next base: position 63,568 of record LPNX010067092.1, read on the forward strand.
CTATTGAGGTTATTAGAGTCTATGTGTCAATGTATAAACATGCTAGGCATCATGGTCAAGTCATATGAACATGTCTAAGTACCCCTAGGTTTTTTTTTGTTTTTTTTTTTTTCAATGTTTTTTATTAAAATTTAATTTTTCCAAAACTTAGGATATTTTTTAATAGTTTAATTGGAAAATTTGGTTTTGTAATAAAAGTGGGCTCAATAATCAGTTTTAGTCGTGTAGGTGCTCATTTTCAAGCTAAGAGCACCCAGTAAACCTATAGACCCACTATTTCCTAGTTTTGAGTGATTTTCCATCACTCAGGTCAGAAAGCCCCAAAAAATCAATTATTGATTATTTTAATTAATAAATTGATGAATAATGGAGCAAATCCAAAATCCTAGATCAATGGATTCTCAACCAATTTGATTGAAATCAGTCTCATCGGCACTAGATTGACTGGATCTGACAAATCCTTGACTGAAGCAGGTGATCTGGGTGGATCCAGAGTTGAACTCCAACCTCCTTTATGGGAATTGCACCCTCTCTCTCTCATCCACACGTGTGGGATCTTCTGGGAGCTCTGTGGTTGATGATTCACTCAGCATGTTGATGTGTCAACTTAATCAGCCCCCTGATTGACATTTAGACTCAGTAGAAGCTCATTTCAACTTCAGATCAGGCAGTGATGGACTCTCCTTCAGCTACATTGGTCTATCTCCTTGGGGTTGCACCCCCTCTAGGTTGGGGTTTCAATTTTGTGTATAAATAAAACATGGATGCCTCCTTTTCGAGTTAGTTAGAGTTGGATCGAGGAGCCATTGCTATTTTAATACTATGTAATATCTTTTTCTATTGGAATAAACTGAAGCTTTGGAGGCAAGATGGTGTCATTTCATTGTATGTGTGGATGAGCATTTCCATGTCTCACTGAGGTAACCTGTATCTATGTTCATAATTTGTTGATTGTTTGTGGATTCATTTCTAAGATTGATAATAAGTTTATTCTAATCTTTATAGGAAAGGAGTTTGTTAATAATTTTACTGGCCATCTCTTTCCTTTTTGATGCATGTTTAGAGATCTAGATTCAGCATGTTTTATAATTTTATATGCATGTTATTCTGAAATCTCTATGTATGTATTAACCGGATCTCACAAGTATTTTGGCAAGTCTTTGGATTTAGTTGCAGGTTCCTAGCTTGGAGAGGATGTTGATCTAGTTTGATTCTTCACTCTCTCCAAAACCATTCAAAGGCATAGTCCCTCGACATTCCACCGGAGAGATCCACGGTTGATCTTCAAGGCTTCCACCAATAAATGCTCTTCTTTTCCTCTTCCTCCTTCATTTTTTTCTAAAATCAGTCTGGTTACTTGTTTGCAGCTTTAAAATTGTTTATATATATCAATTTCAGATTTTATTTTACATAGATATTACTTCCTTAAATATCATAAACTAGATCTCATTCCTAAAAGAAAATTTACAAGCATTCTAGATCTAGTTTTAGGAAAAATTGTCATTTTTCAAGGTTGTGAAAGTAGATCTAAAGCTTGTTGAATGCATGGTTGTTTCCTTAGAGTCTAAAAATTTATATTTAGCAATTTAAGTGCTTCATATTTGCTTCCCCCAAAGCAGACCAATATCCCAAGGAAAGCTTGCTTTCCTTGGTTCCTTTTCCGCTTCTTTAAAAACTAGTTTTAACTTAGAATTTTTGGGTAAAAAGTTTGTTCATACAAAAGTAATTTCAAAGTACTTTTGGGCATATTTAACTGTGATAAGATTGCTTTTTTTAGCAGTTATAACATAAAAGAGGAGGAGGCGCTGTCTGGAAATCATTTTTGAACCATTCGAAACCCCTCAAGGGGTCTCCGTCTTCCAAAATTTCAAATTTTTGCAATTTGTAAACCTTTGGTCTCATTCCATATAAGGGCCAGGTGGATTAAATTAAATTTTCTAATATTTTAATTGCTTCTAATAAAAATTAAAAAATATTTTTTGAATAGGCGCTTTCGATCCTACTCACCATCCCCCCTAGGGGGATCCGCGTCCATTTCACTTTTTTGCATTTTTCCCTTCTTTTGTTCTAGTTTAGTATTGACATGTAGGATTGTATACTTTGAAAATATTTTTCATTATTCCATATTTTCAATTCAAAATTAATCATACTACTTACCCCACGACTTCCTGATTGACCCACAAGGGGAAAGAGATGCGTGGTAGGACTAATTAGAAAATCGATGTTGTGTATCTCTGATTCCATTTTCATTAATTGTTTTGATAATCATAATAAAATCAACCCCTCCTTGATTCCTCGATTTCGGTCCACTTGGACCGAAAGAGGTTCCTTGAGGGTTTTCTTTTTAATAAGAACACCTCTTTTAAAATTTACTAAAAATAACAAAGACTCCAATGTGTATGCTTTGTACTTGGCTGCGGTTCATCTAATCAGTCAAGTTGCATCAAAAGCACTTAAGTGACTAGATTAATTAGTCTTCACCTCCCAAATTGACAAACCATCAAGTGAAAATCCAACGCCTTGAACGAACTGTAAACGATGGCAAAATACCCAAAGGAGTGCAAACAACTAGAAAGTGAACTCAAGGTGTCGATCTCTGTCACACCCTGATGGGTGCATTATGAACAATAGTCTCTGAGACTCTGTTCCAGCCCATAAACCACCTTGTGGGTAGCTATGAAAGTTCACTTTTGGACATACTCCAAGTACCCCTCGGGTATATCTAGAGTCCCCTTTTCGCCTATTTTAATTCATTCACATTCCACATTAATTTAAAATCTACCAAGAGACATTTGCAAAACATTATTTCAAGTGCATGCAAGAACATTATTTTCTCTGTTGACTCCATTTAAGGCATTGGTGATTTATTTGATCAATTCTTTCGATTATATATATATTGACTGTCATTACTCTGCTTATATGCTTTAAATCTTGTATCTTGTTATCTTTTGTTTCCACTAGTTAATTTCAAAACTCCTAAAAAACTTAATCAATATAACACCATCACACTAAGTAATTAGCCTTAGTAATTTAATAGGGTATACCCCCCTTGGCTTCGTTAGGAGTTAGCCTGAACAGAGGAGTCAAGAACAAGGTGACAGCCTTGACTCGAGACTTGCCCCCAAGGACACACCGAGTGGCTTGAAGATTTCTGGCACGTAAGCCAGGTGTGTGAAAGGTGGCAACAAGCCCATTTCAGAAAAAAGAAATACAAACTAGTTGTCTTCACATTCAAGAAAATTATCAACAGTTATAATTCCTTCCTTGACTGAAAGAGACATGAGCCAAAACTCTGATTCAACCAACTGGATTTCTTTTCCTGAAGTAGATGATCATTTGCAGCAGTTTTGTCAATCTTTGTGTGACCAAGAAGGAATTTGGGATAGTCAATAAAACCCTTCTTCATATCATTCAACCTCTGAAGTTTTTTTTCAAGATGAGGCTTCATATTCCCAATCAAAAAAATCCTTTTTGCAGCAGCAATTTCCTCAAAGTTCTAATGCTTCTGTAGCAGATTACATAAAGAATTCTGATTCTTGAAATTTTCAGTCTTACACTCCCTCCACATATTTATTTTCTGAAAATGCAATTAAAGAGAAGTCATACCATGGATTAGAATTGGGAAAAAGATATGAGCAGGAAGATGATCAGCCCAGTGATGTAAAAGAAGGGGTTTATATTCTTTATGGTTTTTCTGAAGATTGCGGTCAGCTTGTTAAAAATTATGTTAGTGGTGGTTTTAAAGAAAATTTTAGTCTACTTATATATAATGAAAAGGAAGAGAAATCATGTCATCAATCTCTGTATGTGAAAGAACCAACAGTGTGCAATAAAGAAAGGGATCAAAAATAAGGAGATGAGGACTCTCAATGGGATGTTTCTTTAAATCTTTCCAATTCAGAAACTATTTGTCAAGGACATATCTTTTTGCTTAATCTTGTTGAAGAACAAAATGACATTTCTTTTGAAATGCAAGAAAAGAATCAAGTTGTTAAATCAGAAATTTTGAATGAACCAGGGAATGTCTCGATTGAAAGTTTTCATGAGTATTCCTTGCATGATTCTTTTGAAGATCAGTCTGACAGTATGCAAGAGTGGTTACATTTAGAGCTTTCTTGTCATGAAAGACAAGAGATCAACGATTTTGAAATTTGCCATGATTTTTATGATCCACTAGCAGAATACATGGAATTTGTTTTCAAATGGGACAGTTGCTTATGTATTTGCAGCAAAGGACATACTTTTCATCATAACCTTTTGTCATTTTTTTCCTATGTTCTAATTTGAATCAAGCATGAGGAAGAATCAAAATTATTGGATAAATTGCTTGATTGGCTTCATTGGAAGTCAGAGTTTACTTGATTGGCCATTTGTGCTCAGTTAATTAGGGTAGGTAGGTGTGAATAAGTTCAGCATGGCAAGCATTTCCTTCAGTATTTTTTCAGTTTGATTTCAGTTTTAGTTTCAGTTATAAGTTCAGGTTTGCAGTTACAGTTTCTTTTAGTTTTCAGGCTATTGACCGGTGACAGGTGACAAGGTACAGGTTGAAAGAGTGGGATCTGTTTGCATAATGGTTTCAGTTGATGGTTCAGTTTAGAATAGGTTGAGGGTTTCCAAGAAAGATTGGGAGCAACCCAATGGATCTCACACCTAGTCTGCGGGGTTCTTTGCTACCTATGGTGGACTTGGGAATCATATTGAAGAATGCCCAAAAATTGAACATTAAAAAAGTATGGTTATTACATGTACAAGGTGTGGTTGCTTTGGTTCTAGAGGATATAGTGGGGAAATTTGATATTTCGCAGTTTCCAACTATCCATTGTATAAACTATAAACTATGGAAGCTTCTGCTACGTGGAATTAGGACTTGGGTGTTGTTTAAGCATGGTGGCAATACATGGAAGATAGAATCAAAGAAAAGAAAGAGAAAGTCAGAATTAGCTACAAGATAGATATATGTGCATGATGAGTATAATTATGAATTGACTGGGATTATATACAAACTTTGGGCATTTTGGGATGAATTGAAAGGTGGCAAAATTATCATGAAGAACATTTACATGAATTTGTTGAAGAGCGGCAAGACAAAGTCTTGTGAGAATGACTATTTTGGTCATTATTTGCAATCAATTGTTGCCACCAAACCAAGATGAATTTAAAGAAGATGAGAGATTTTTTTATTCACAACATACCCATCCCCAATAAGCTATCTCAATTTTTACACAGGTACTAAGGATTGGGAGAATCAAAGTCATCTTCAGAAGGAAAATGTTCAGATTTCAAAATGACCATTTGAGTCATCAAATTAAAAGAGTTTTTTCCATCAAATGAAGATGAATTTTCAGGAACTAAAAGAGGTTTTTCTCCAAAAAATGCCTATCCACAATAACCTCTTTCATTTTCACATAGGTTCTATGGTTTAGGATAAAAAAAGTAATTTTTATAGGAAATTTTTTCAAGTTTTCCAAAAGACTGTTTCAGCCATCAAATTCACAGATTTGTTTCAGACAAATGGAGTTGAATTTTACAAAAATGAGAGAGGTTGTTCTTAATCATAGGCCTATATTCAAAAACCTCCTTCATTTCTTATACAGGTATCATAGGTTGGGATGATTTAAAATATCTTCACAGGGTATTTTCCAAAAAATTGCAAGTTTACTATCTAAGTCATCAGTTTCAAAGTCAGATCCTGCGGAGCTGGAGTTGAGTCAGAGGAAAATAAGACATAGGTTTTGTTGGGAACATGGTCAGTTACAAAAACCACTTTCATTTTTTGCACATCACTCACCATTAGAGATATGCAAAAGGGGCGTTTAATCCTATTTTTCAATAGTCCGCATTTTATTCCGTTTGTAACCAATTTTGACCCTGAGGTCGGTTTAGAGGGTCTGAGAAATTATAAATTGGCTCCCTCTATAGGGAGAAATGGTTGTGTTTTAAAGACTGGAGAGGATCTAGATTGTAATGGATTTCAGTTTTTGGATAGATGAATAAAATTGCAGAGGAGGAACATTAAACCTCTCATGGCAGAGATTCATGTGCCATCTTTTTCTTCAATATGTGATCTCTTTATGTGCTTGTTTATCCTTTTTTCACTCCAGTTTGTATTTGATTTCATGTTTGAGCATTAGTGTATATGGGCTAGAATTAATCTTGCATGCTCTAGGTCCATTGTTCAATCATTTTTAAACATTTTCTTCTAAAGTCTTGCAGAATTCACCCTAGTTAGGTGCTCTGTTTGACAGGTTGTCTCCCTCTGTCCACTAATCAACCTGCTAATACCTCCATATTGAAGAAACAGTGTCTATCTTGCCTCTGTCCACACACCTTCAGACTTTCTACCTCCTGCAACTTACTTTCAGACCTGATTGTTGACTCCATCACCCAATGGTCTCCTCCATGATTGTCCCACAAAAATTTTTAAAAACAAACTCATTCTAATTATAAATATGGCCTTCTCACCGTCTTTGATTGAATATTTGGAGTATGAAAACCTTGTAAATAGTGAGAGATCCCTCTCTTACTGTATTAGGTCAGAAATATAGTCTAAAGTGGTTCTGATGTTACCTAGGGATCTATCTTTCCACAACTTGGGTACATTCTGAGTGTTAACAGGTTGATTAAGGCCAACATTCCACCCGATTTTTTATTCGAATGTTTCCGTAAGTCTTTATTTCCTTATATCGTGAAGGAGGTTTCAACATCTAGAGTTATGAAAGAGGAACGAGCTATTTTTTGAGCTCAGCAGTTGAACTTGATTTACCCTCAGTTTGGGCTCTAATATGAGATTATCCCTAATGCACCGCAGTCTAATTTCAATCCTAAGTTTAAACCTAAACCACATCCCAATGGAATTGTTGGTTCTGCGAGTACGAAATTTGTATACCAGGTTACAATTCAATATAAATTTGTCTATTAATTAGTATGCGACCAGAAAAGCTACGACTTTGTGTAAACCCACCCAAACAACGGATGTGCTTTCAGTACAATCATCAGACCAGAAGGGTAGCCTGCAGCCTAGATAGAATAAGAAAAAATGAAGAAACAATAACAGAGGTGGGAATAAGAAGGATAATTCTAACGATGACAAGAATGGTAGTGATTCTCAGGGGGGAAAGAAATCTAAATGTAAGGTTAAGTTCCCTTGTAATATTTCTGGGGGATATCACCTCAATTAATTGTGCCCTTGTATCGAGGAAGCCTCGAAATTAATTGCACAGAGCCTAGCTGTGTTAACAGACCCTTTACCGAATAACCAAAATATGAATTCAAGGAATGTGGACTCCAAATATCTTCTGGTGGGAATAAAAACCCACAGAATATTGAAAGTGTCCATTGTTGTATCAACATGATGTCGGTTGCTAATGTTGTGACGCATGCTAAAGATTATGGTTCATCGAAACACGATGTGGGTAAAGAGACTGCACCTCCTGAGGTTCCTTTGCATATTTTGAAGCTTGAAGTTATACCTCACATTCATAAAGGAGTCCTAAAGTGATTGAGCACAATCCTAATGCTTGAGTATCCCAACACTATTCTATTGTCGAGGATTTGTGTCAGAATCCTTGTGCGATGTCAGCTTTAGAAGTCCTTCAGACTTTTCCTTCGTAGAGAAAGCATTTATTGACTTCCCTCGGAATGGTTGATTCTCATCCTTCCATGGTGATTATATTTGAAACCCATGAGGTACATCCTCATTTTCCTTACCATGTGGATTTCTTAATCCATGTGGAGTGTATGACCAACATGATCAAACACACAGTGGTTGACCTCTATAATGTCTCTAGCCTCTTGGAAAGGTCTTAGCTCACCCCCATTGTCAAAATTTGGGACCATGTTGACTTCCTTTGATGGACATTCTTTTCAGCCGCATGGTATTATTCCTTCTCTTCAAGTCCAGTTGAGAGGGAGACCGTGTCCATCAAGGTATAGGTGGTTGATGCTCCCCTCGATTACAACCTTTTACTGGGACGTAACGAGATTTACAATATGAGAGTGATTGTGTCTCCCATATTCCATGTTATTTGCTTCCCTCCGAAGATCAGATTGTCACAATCGAGCAGATGTATTTTGATAACTCCAGTACGTCATCATCTCCAGGATCCACCATCCCGGTTATTTATTATTCTCAGCTGGAAAATGAGAATTTTTGTATGGGAAAGTATCTGTCTTTGATGGGAACTTTTCATATTTTCACACCAATCCTTACTATAGGTTCCACTCTTGCAAGTGAATCATCATTGTCGAGTCTGGTCCCATTTTGCACTATGTATTTGGAAGACGCTTGGAATCTCCCTTCTCTGAGCACTTCAGATGAAGATCCTAGACATACAAAGATGGAGATGTCATTTTCCATAGCGGATATTTATTCTCAAACTAATCTTGATCCCGTTGCGAACTTCGGTCCTTCCTCTTTGCAGACGAAGGAGGAGGACACCTTTGTGTTGCATGCTTGGTTAGTTTCATCGTCATGCTCACATGACTGCTTCTATGATGTTTTTCCTTCCGATGAAGCGATTCTCGAAGCCATGAATGGTTTGGAATGACCTTGGGAAGATTTTCAACATCGCTCTTACTTCCTCCCAGAGCTTGAAAAAATCGAGTGTGATGAATTTAGGACGAACCTTAGCAATAGGTTTGGTAGTATCGTGGTCCCATTAGAAAATCATGGTATATATCCTGAAGGGAACATGGAAAATTTGTCACCTACAATCCCTATCAACATTTCTTAGACTCCTGGCAAGGTAGAAAATGTTTACATTGGGGAAGATTGTTCTCTCAATGATATTAAGGAATACACTTAGCTCTTTAAATAATTCTGTGATGTTTTCTCTTGGTCGTATGAAGAGATGCCAGGAATAGACGCTTAGATTGTTGAGCATGAAATCAAGACTTATCCTGATGCTAGGCTTGTTCGACAGTGTTTACGTGCGATGAATCCCTATAAGGAGCCTGCCATTAAGGAAGAAATAGAGAAGCTTCTCAAGGTTGGATTTATCTATCCGGATTCATTTACTGAATGGGTGTCCAACCCCATTTCAGTTGATAAGAAGTAAGGAACCACCTAGGTATGCACTAAATTTAGAGACCTATATAAGGTATGTCCTAACGATAACTTTCCCACACCATTCATTGATCAGATTTTGGATGAGCATGTAGGAGGCGAGGTATTTTCATTCATGGGTTGTTTTTTAGGATACAATTAGATTCAAATAAAACTTTAGGACCAACACAAGACAATTTTCATTTGGCCTTGGGGAACTTTTTCATGCCGAAAAATTCCCTTTGGCTTTAAAAATGCTAGAGCTACGTTTCATAGGGCGATGACCTTTGCTTTTCACTACCTTAAGTGAATTATTGAAGTTTACCTAGACGATTTAGATGCTTGTTGATCCTATATTTGTTATCATTTTATAGTGTTAATTTACATGTTTGACATATGTTTTGTCACCTTTTGGCATGTTTTATGTCATGCAGCTCACTATTCAGCCCCAGGTACGACTATATTTCGGATTTATGCAAATTATAGTTTGTTTCTATTATTTCATGATTTTATTAGTTAAATTGATGATATTCGAAGATATATTAATGTATGAAATCGTTATTACAGACCATAGTCTTCCACGAGCCAACAAACAGACAACGCATCCACCCTAGATATGCGTAGAGCATATCCAGCTCACTGTCTAGCTCACCGTTCAACCCGCCGAGCCAACCGCATGTTGTTAATGATAGACACCCAAATGTTAAAGCATGGAACGGTTTGCAAACTGCCTATTGTCCACATTTCTGGGTGGTAGCACGATCCGCATTCTAAAATACTCGCCAGCGTGCTCCTCTACTTGACACCACACCACCAGTCCACACCAAAGAGAACCTTCATGCCACACCATGCACGTTGGAGAATCAACGCACGAAGGAGAAGGAGGAACACTATGTGTTGGCATGTAAACAGTTGATTTCAGTAATGGTTGACTAAATTTAGAGAGTGGTTGACCACTAAAGGGTCAACTTGCTCACCTCTGTAAACAATATGTATATCAACCTCCACGTGAGTGCTTAGTTAGCCAGTTTATGCATGTAATCATTCGTTGTTAAAGAAATCTATAATATTGTTCTACACTTTAATAGAAGTTATTTTCATGATGTATATGATCGTGTTTGAGTAAGCATTTAGCAAGTTGCCACCTTGATTATTGAGACGGCCCCTCATTAACCAGCGGTTTCTATATTGTGTGTATTTTCTTTATCTCTTTCCTATAACTAGTATAGTTTCATTTCCAGTTTAATTATTATAATCGTTCATGTCATTTTTTGCTGGTAGAATAGATCACAATTATAATGTTGTGTTGTTAATGTAGCTTCATTTCCATAGTTTATTAACCGGTTGTGCACATAGATTTGTTTCCATTTTATTTTCCAGCTTCCTTTCAGCCTTATGTTTGGTTCCATTGTTACAATTAAATAGAATTTAGTTACTTTAATTTTGTAGGTTTAATTTTGTTGTAGTTAGGTTTGATTCTGTCAGCTTTTATCTAAGTTTTAGATTTAGTTCAATCACATTTCAGTTTGTTTTATTTTATGATAGGAAGCAGTTTCTTTTTATAACTATACATTAGCATAAGTTATCTTTTTAGAGTACGTTCAGTTTTATTTACTTTTGTTTTGTTATAAATTCATTTAGTTATATTTCAATTTGTTAGATAATGATGTCTTTACTGTTGAAGTTGATAATTAAATAGGGTTGCTTATCATTCCTTATGCATTTTGTTATCATGTGCATGAATCAGCTGATCTTGAAATCATTTAGATTAACTATTTCTTAAAATTCTAGTGTTTTTTGACAACCTATTCCTCTTGTCGTTCAGACCTACCTTCCAGACTGTTATCCAGCCCTTCATTCAGCCTTTAGTGTTTTTAATCTATTTTAAGCATGTTTCTTTAGATTTTTTATTATATTTTGGTTGTGGTAGTTACATAATAGTTATATTTATTATTATATCCTAGGTTAGATTGTTTAAAGTGTTTATTAAAGTTTTATTCCTATTTTTCTCTCCTTTCACCCTATGTTTTGAGTTATGTTTTGTGTTTTGGTTTATTGTGGCTTCTGATTTCTTTCTTCAATATTATTGTGATTCTTTGTAATTATCTCTTTAGTTTGATTTGATTTATCCTTGTGTATGTTAACTTTAGGGCTAGACATGTTAAAATTCTAGAGAAGTACACTAGCACTTTGTAGATTGGTTATAGTAGTAGGACCTGTTTCTTTCATTGTGTGGTGACTGAATAGACCTAGAGAGTAGGACTTAAAAGAGTTATCTTTATTAAGTTTTCTACTTGCTTCCAATTAAATATTCTTTATTAAGTTTTCTACTTACTTCAGAATTCAATCTTCTTTATTAAGTTTTCTACTTTCTTCATAATTCAAGCTTCTTTATTAAGTTTTCTACTTGCTTATTTTATAAAGGTTTGTTACTTGTCTATAAGCTATATTTTCTTTACATTTGAGTTGTTTATTTATGAAGGTAATCTTTAAAAGAGAATCATGTCTCTTATTAGGTTAGTTGTTCATAATATCTTTTTAATTAAGAATTATTTGTTTATGGAATAGATCACCATGTTTACCATCACATGTAATTGGGCATTCCTTAGTTTGCACATATTTGTGGAAGTTAAGTAAGATTTGATTCCATTCAGTTTCTTTACTTCATTTGAAATCCATTTTGACACTACTCCTCCGCAAGTTCCAATCACGATGAATGCATATCCACAGAACAATCAAGGAGAGTGGAATTAGATAAGTTTAGTTTGAACCATTTTGTATATTTGTTAATTGCATGTATAGTTTATTTCTAACATAATCTTTCCTTGTATTATTAGTTTTTGAAATTGTTAAGAAGTAGAATAGTTCACAAAGAATAGAATAGTATTGCTTATATATTTATCTTTCAGTAATTGTCCATAGAGTAGAGTAGTATAGCTTGATACTGGTCTAGTCTAGAACTATGTTTGGTTTAATTACCTTTCTAGTTTAATTTATAGGAGTTTGACTAGGTTTTTCATTTTGAAAGATATTTCGATCTTTCCTTTGTTAAAATATTTCTACAAATCCCTAGGAACCCCTCTACCTTCGCATATACTTTGTGTCAACTTGAAGTTTACCAACCTCATCGATAATTAAATATTAGGTGAATCAATTAAGACATTATAGCACCCAACATTTTTGGCGTCGTTACCAGGGAGCTGTTCAATAAGGTATATTAAGTAGAATTCCCTTATGAAGTTTAGTAATAGTCTGGATCTGTTAACACCCAAAAAGTGTCCACTACCTCATCTACCTCACTACATGGCTCATTTGTCCATTTTCCTACCATTTTTCCATTAAAAAACCCAAAAAATCCCACTATAAAGCCTCCAAAAGGCCATAAAACCATCAAAAAGCCTCAAAAAGGCTATTTTCCTCCAAAAATATCCAAAATTCCTCCAAAAATAGCAAGAAACCCCAAAAGGGAAGAAAAATATAAAATAATGAGGAAAAGGAGCAAAAAACCCTAAACAGCAAACCCTAACCCTAAACCACATGGTTCCCAAAACCATGGGCCGGCACTCCACCACTATAAATAAGTGATGGAGACCCCTCATTTCACATCCACAGTCAAAAGTATCCTGACTCTGCCAACATTGCTCTTGAAACCCTAGCTCACCCTTGAGCTACTTTCACCATTGAGAGCCCCTTTTGGCCCATTTCCACCATTGGAGAAAGAGAAGGAGCAGCTTGGAGCTCGGAGCCACCTACTCGGACCAGCGCAAAGGGCTTCATCAACCTCCGCATTGGAGGTAAAAATCAATAAAAAACCATTCTTTACCTTTTGCTGTTTTGTTTCATGAACATGTTTAGATTAGTTTTTATTTCTGTTTAGCATTTTTTATTTACATTCATTGAACTGCTACTAAGGAATCCATTCTCCTTAGTAGGTTCTCATTCGCACAAGCTAGGGGTAAAACCCTAGCAACAGTTTTGGCGACTCCGCTGGTTTATTTTCTACAATTTTATTTTCCGTTTTTCCTTTCGGCTGTCGCTTTCGGCCGCCGTAAACTGCATTTTTTCCCTCTGCAGTCGCATCCCGACCGCACCTTGCAGGCCTTTACCTGCGACCCGACCGTGGATCTCAGACAGTTTCCAGTGCTCTGCCGGCGGATTCCAGTCTGTTACCTGCGATCTGACTGTGGCTAATCTGCCTGTTTGCCGCAATCCGGCTGCGCCTGTCGGCCAGTTTTTCGACGTCCCGACCGCGACTTTCAGCCCCTTAGCTGCGTCCCGACCGCGACTTTCAGCCCCATAGATGTGACCCGACCGCGTCTGTCTGCCTTTTTCCTGTGGTCCAACTGCCTCTGTCAGCTAGAAAGCCGCGACCTACTCGCACCTGTTTCCTTTAAACCCGCGGTCCAACCACGTGATTTAGCCCCATACCCGTGGCCTGATTTCTGTCGTTTTTCTGTTTTTGAACCTAGCCCCTTTGCTGCAATATTTTCTGCATCTGCACAGCCATTTGTTCTACCTGCAACCCTACTTCCATACAGCCTTTTTTGCATCATTATTTATGTTCTCGTTTACAGCATTTCTTTTAAAATTTCAGCAGTTTAATTCAGAAAATTTTGCATGCATAAGTTTTTAAATTCAGTATCATTATTAGATAGAAAGCTGGCCCCCTATGTGGCACTTCTATTTTTGGTTCATCACCTCATGAGCACACACTCTGTCACCTAATTCAAGTGAGACTTAAAAAACCACATAACTCAACCAACATTCTAACCCCACTTGGGGAACACAAAAAGAATCTTTGTAGTTAAGTAGGATCGGGGGGGTAGGCTTCCAATAACACCCCTCGGTTACTTACACTTGAGACATAGCTATTGTCCAATTAGGGAACCAAAATCCCCTAGTATTTTTTGGCACGGTCACAACAAGTTCACCAGAGGGCCTCTCCCTTAGGAGGGTTGAAGTCGTGAGATTGGTTCCGAAGGCCTAGTGGAATACCGTACTCCATTCAGTAACTGAAGGGCTACCTTTTGCAGTTCTCGGGATATCCCTGTATAGGGGTATTGCGGTAAAAGGACCAAGCAGTAGATTTACCTTTCTGGACGTGTCATGAACGGGGTATCTTAGTTGCCTTTCTTCTAGGATTGACTTCCCGGTGTCCCTCCCGGTAGGGGGATATCTTATCCACTTGGATTTCCTATTCATATTGTCTGACTTGGATTTCATCACCTTGCAGAGGATATGTTTAGTTGAGTCAGAATACTTTTAGTTAGGTGTTTGCATGCTTCCTTACCTCCTTTTGGTCTAGTAAGTCCACCGTTTTTTATTTTAAGGAAACCTGCTGCTTGTTGGTATTCTGACCATTTCTGTTGACACTCCACCTATTGTAGCACAGCTGTTACAGTGGGTGTTTTGAGTTGGTTGTTGGCCTGAGTGCCGTATTTTTTGAGCTCTCCTTCTGCACACTCGGTTGCATTAGGGATTTTGAGCTTGTTTTTACTCACCTCCAGCCACAGAGATTTGACACCATCTGTCACCATTAAGTCCTCGAGACATTCTTGGTGCCTCAGAGGCGAGCCCCCACAACACGGTTCACTTGACACCATCCGTCATCGACACAGATCATCCTCACTTGATACCACTTATCATAGCTCTTGAGCCTTGTCACTTGACTCCACTCATCGGTGGCATAGGACTCCGTCACCAGATATTGACGCCCCTTATTTTACCTCTGATTCTGAGCCAGAGTCTGAGAACCCCCTTTACACTGCCCCTACTAGCCCCATGGCTGGCATGACTCCCACTCCCATATTGGTAGGGACCGTTGGTGGCACATCCACCACTACACCAGTTACCACACCTGCTATGGGTATGCCCTCCACAGGGCCCCCATTTACCGTTCCCCTCACGGCACCTATTCTCGCAGCAGGAATACCTATTCCCACTCCATCAGTGACTCATACCACCCATGGTGGTGCAGGACCGTCCTATACCACCTTAGTTCCCCCACTTGGGGGAAACCTCCCTCACATTACCCCTCCACTTGGGGGCATCGGCCCCAACTTAATCCAACCCACTACCGTGTCACATCCTTCTTCCAGTTTTCCATTCATGGCTAGCCTCAACCTACCTGACCTAGCCAGATTGACCAACGAACCTATCAGACACGACCCTGCGTGGCCTCACATGCCCACCAAGCTCCCCTCTGACATCCCTAAGTTCGAGGGCAAGGCAGGTGAGGACCCACAAAACCACATTATGTCCTTCCATCTATGGTGTTCCTAAAACTCCATAGTAGACGACTCTATTCGCCTCCGTCTGTTACAGTGCACCTTCACTGGCTCAGCTGCCAAGTGGTATATCGAGCAACCCCATGGAACCCATGCCACCTTTTCTTCCCTTTCCTTGACTTTCCTGCAATTCTTCCAGTTACCTGTCCGCTATGACGCGGGCGTTGAGATCCTCCTATCGTGCAGACAAAACACGGCTACCCACATCACGGACCACATTCATGAGTGGCGTCGACGCCGTAGCTTATGCAAGATCAAGTTAGACGATCGGATCTTCCTAGATTGGTTCCTTAAATCCCTTCTCCCTATCATTGCTAAGGACATGGCATCCGAAAGACCCCAGTATGAAGAAGAGGCCATCCTTAAGGCCCAACAATTCGACCTCATTTACGCCCAGTTGAGTTATCTCTATACCATTATACCTGACGCCCCTCGCAGTAATTCCTCCCAGCAGGATGCATCGGGGGCATCCCATGCTGCCGACGGCATCATTGGCCGTGTTTCCTCGCATCCTCAACCATTTTCCATCGCACGTCCTACTCCTGGCCCTGACTTTTCGCCGGCTACCTCACATCCTGGAGCCACCAACTCGTATGCTCCCATGACACATCACCACCATACCCATGGACCCTCATGTCCACCTCAGTGTTTCGGTCATGCGACTCCTGCTTACGCCCCCCCCCCCCTAGTCGCACCTCAGCCCTACTACCGCCAGCAGGCTGCACCAGCTCCTGTGCATTCACAAGCCCAACCTGTTTATTATCCACCACAGCCAACCCCTGCGGCAAACCCACAACCCGCTCCGCAGCCTTATCAGCAACTCCCTCAAGTTGCTGCACCTGCGCAGCCTCCACCTACATATCATCCACTGCAGCCTGCTCCAGCACTTGCGCAACCTCAGAATCCACCTGCCACTCAAGGGCAAGTTTACGCCCAACAAAACCCACAGCAAAACCAGAACAACCAACGCAACCATGGCCAACAAAACCGTGGTAGGGGCCAAAATCGTGGGAACAACCAACCTACCAACCAAGCTGGTGAACCCCCTAATCCCCCTGATAATAATAATGCGGCACCTACTAACCAAAACCCTGATCGCCCACCCAAGCAGGCTAAAAACCCCAATTTGCGAACAAACTATCCTTGTTCTATTTGCAGGGTCTATGGCCACTACACACATTTTTTCCCACACATGG
This sequence comes from Pseudotsuga menziesii, assembly GCA_001517045.1. Taxonomy (NCBI): domain Eukaryota; kingdom Viridiplantae; phylum Streptophyta; class Pinopsida; order Pinales; family Pinaceae; genus Pseudotsuga; species Pseudotsuga menziesii. The sequence continues at coordinate 80,094 of LPNX010067092.1, forward strand.
AGCGAGTTCGGCAACTTTGGGTTGAAGATGCCCACCACCAAGGGCATGTGGCTCCTCAAGCACCACCCAACCCCCCACAACCTCAGCAGCCACCTTTGGTGTTGCAAAACCCCTTACCAACCCAAGGCGTAGTGAACACTGAACCGTTGGCTCCCCCTCAAGCTAACGCGCCAACCCACCAACAAATCACTTACACTGCTCCCGATCAACCCATGTTTGACTCAGGTACCCACCACTTGTTGATGATGTCCTCCGATGAGGTCAACCTCCAGACTCGGCGGAACCAATATGGCTCCACCCCTGAAGCTCCTCCCGCCGATAAACCCACTAATGTTCATCCCACTGATCAGGCATTACGTAGACCTCCACCTCCACTAGATGGTGCTCCCAAAGCACCTCGTTTCCCACTTTTCCGCATCAACAATAACCCCAATGCGCGGGCTGCGTCAAACTACAACATTGTCGATGACTTAGCCCAATCCCCCGCAGCCATGTCTGAGTTAGAAGTTTTAAAAAACTGCCCTTCACATCGCAAGACTTTACTCTAAGCCATTGGGGCTATCGATCCTAATGATTCGAAGTTAATGGCATTTGACTTGGACCAATCCGAACCCCGCATGCCTTCCACTTTAGCATTCCAAGTTTCTATTTCCATTCGGAATTTTGTCTTCCATCGATGCATTATTGATGAAGGTGCCTCTACATGTGTCATGCCCACCTCCATCTAGCAGAAAATGGGACCCCCCCCTCTCTAGCAGTCCTCTACTGCGTTGCAATCCTACGACGGCCGTTCGGCTCAACCACAAGGCCTATTAACTAACGTCCCCGTCCAGCTGGCTGGCAAAACCGTCCTCATAAACATCGAGGTTATTAATGTACAGCTTGATTATAACCTTTTACTTGGCCGCAGCTACATGTATGCCATGCGGGCGGTTGCTTCTACCGTCTTCAATATCATGATGTTCCCCCATGAGGGACGCGTGGTCACGGTTGACCAACTCACCTACCATGATCCCAATGCCCCCGCGGCACCAGAAAATGTTCTCCCCATGGTTGAACAACCTGCTTCGAGTGCCACCACCTCATTCGTTTCTTCTACAGGACCCGGATTTTACTCAGACGCGCCAATGACCTCGACCTTCCAATCTATTCCACCCCCGTCACCTGCCACTGAAGTGTCTAACCTATGCACCCTGTCCCATAACACGCGAACTCCTACTAATCAACTGCCCTTGTTGCCTAAACCCCCTTTGGTACCTAGTCACATTGGTGCTACCGCCATCCATACCATTCCTTTCCTCTTCCCTCCCTCAGGAGTAGTTATCGCCCCGGTCATGCCTACCCTTAGCCTCCCTGGGTTAACCTTAGGATTACCCGTTTGGTATCTTTCGCCTCCCGTTCGTCTGTCGACACTAGATTTCGTCCTGCAACCGGTGCAACCCATTGTCACTACTAGTCAACCACCTCCCGGTATCGCAACCCCGTCATCCTCCACAGACCCCCCCACCCCTCCTCTTACTAAACACACTGGGGGCAGAGGCCCCCAACCTTACACTACTGTCCCACCTCCCAAGACAGTCAAAAACCCCCTTGTGTTTCGTGCTCCTCCCAAATGCGCGCTGTGCGATGAGTTGGGCCATGCGACTCACCTATGTCCTCAGTTACCAGCATTACAGGAATACATGCAAATGCTTGAAGACGACCCCACTATCCCGGTTGTCCATCTATATCCAACCCCTATGCCTCGCGACAAATCCCTGCACACTAACCACTCCTGTGCCTTATGCGGTGTTTACATGCATTACTCACATCACTGTCCCGATCTCCCCGAGTACAGAGCAGCTCTCTTTGAGATGAATAATCTGGACCTTGAGACGGCACCACCCACCATTGAGGAGATCCACCCCCCGGTCTCTTCCCCTTCCGGAGAGGTTAATACCATTTATATGATCTCTTCCGCCACTATTCCCTCGTCAACCGATTTGACGACACAAACATTCCGTACTGATGAGGAGATTCTCGAAGCTCTTACTGCCCCGGATTATCCTTGGGATGACATGCACCATCGTTCCTACTTTCTCCCAGATGAATCCTCCTCTAACACTGCTACCCAATTTGCAGTTGAATCCAAATATTTCCTTCCCTCCAAGGTCGACTGGTTCAAGGACCCTATCCCTGCCCCTGACGCCTTCGAAGAGGGCAACATGGCCAACATCTCACCTGTCATCCAAATTGACATCGCTGCCCCAAGAGACACCCCCGAACTCATCACTTTAGGAGCCTCTTGCAGTCAGCAAGAAATTGAGGAATACAACAAACTCTTCAGAGAATTCCGTGATGTCTTTTCCTGGTCTTATACCGAAATGCCCGGTCTTGACCCTGCCATTATAGAGCACCACATTGACACATGGCCTGATGTACCCCCAGTTCATCAGAAACAATGTCCCATTCATCCCTCAAAACTCTCAACTGTCAAAGCAGAGATTGAGAAGCTTCGCACGGCAGGATTCATTTATCCTATTGCCTATACCACTTGGGTTTCAAACCCTGTTCCCATTAACAAAAAACAAGGCACCCTTAGAGTATGCACTGACTTCCAAGATTTAAACCGCGACTGTCCCAAAGACAATTTCCCCACGCCATTTATCGACCAGCTCATCGATGCATGCGCGGGGCATGAAGTCCTCTCGTTCATGGACGGTTTCTCCGGATACAATCAAATCCACATCCGAAAGGAAGACCAGTACAAAACTGCCTTTACTACCCCATGGGGAAACTTTGCCTATCGCGTCATGCCTTTTGGCCTAAAAAATGCCGGTGCCACATTCCAATGGGCCATGACCTATTTCTTTCATGATTTGGTCCATATCCTGCTTGTCTACCTCGATGACCTTACAGCTCGTTCCTGAAAATGATCAGACCACCTTAACGACCTTCGGCAAGTTTTTCTGCGTTGTCGCAAATATCAGATCCGCTTAAACCCACACAAGTGCGTCTTTTGCATTTCGGCAGGACGATTGTTAGGTTTCATTGTTTCCCAGAAAGGAATTACTGTTGATCCCCTGAAATTCCAAGCCATCTTAGACCTTCACTCTCCTCGAACACTACGGCAACTCCAAAGTCTGCAAGGGCGATCCAATTTCCTTCGACGCTTCATTCCTGATTATGCCACAACCGTTCATAGTTTCTTGCGCCTACTCTGTACCCACATACCCTTTGTCTGGGACGAGCAAGCAGAAGCTGCATTCGAAGCCCTCAAGAAAGCTCTCACACAAGCCCCCTTAATCTCCCCTCCAGATTTCTCTCAAGACTTCATCCTCTACGTCTCGGCATCTGAGTACACTATGTCTGGAGTCTTGGTTCAAGAAGACACCTCACACCAAGAGCATGTCATTTACTACATTAGCCAGACCTTGTCCGGCCCACCCCTACGTTACCCATATGAGGAGAGACTAGCCCTAGCAGTGGTATTTTCCGTCCAAAAATTGCAACACTACATTTTACTTAGTCATACCACAGTCGTCGCCGACTCTAACCCCATAGTATATCTCTTAAACCAGCGGCTCCTGCAAGGTCATGTGGCTAAATGGGTCATTATCCTTCAAGAATATGACCTCACGTTCCAAACACCTAAGAGCACTAAAGCCCTTGCACTTGCCCAGCTCATCACTGATCTCGCTTCCTTCATCCCAGCCCCACCTATCTCCGAGGAGTTACCCGATAATCACTTGTTCACTATCTCATCCGATGACCCGTGGTATGGTGATATTTTGTTATACCTGCGCACACAGAAGTTCCGACCCACCGTCACTCGTAATGGACGTCGTCGTATCCGTCACCAGGCCTCTCGCTACCTCCTCCTAGGAGATGTCCTTTACCGGCGAGGAGTTGACACAATTCTTCGTCGTTGCCTTACACACGAGGAAGCTGAATAGGTCCTTAATGATTGTCATAGCGGTGCCTGCGGCGGCCATTTCTCAGGGATGGCCACTGCCCAAAAGGTCGTCCGCACTGGCTACTTCTGGCCCATACTTTTCACTGACTGCATCACTGCGGTCAAGCATTGCCATAACTGCCAATTTTTTTCCCCCAAGGCCCAGACACCACCCGCTCCATTACACCCAGTCGTCACCGTTGGTCCCTTTTGTAAGTGGGCCATCAACTTCATGGAGTGTGGACCCCCATCTACGAACGGCCATAAGTACATCATTGTTGCCGTCGATTACTTCACCAAATGGGCGGAAGCCATGCCCACCTTCAACTATACCGCTGACACTGCTGCTCGTTTATTTTTCAACCATGTTATCACTCGATTCGGGGTCCCTAAACAGTTGGTATCAGACCATGGATCACACTTTGAAGATTCCGTTTGGCGCGAATTATCCACCTTCCTCAAGTTCCAACACCAGTTTTCCTCGGCTTACTACCCTCAAGGGAACGGTCAAGTAGAAGCTATTAACAAAATCCTGAAAACCATACTCCAACGCACTGTTGACTGGCATAAGTCTAATTGGCACCATATGCTATTCCCTGCCTTATGGGCTTACCGTACCTCCACCAAGACCACCACTGGTTTTACCCCATTTCATTTAGTTCATGGTGTAGAGTCTGTCCTCCCCATCGAGTGTCAGATACCTGCCTTACATATCGCCGTTGAGCTTCTCCCCGATACCTCCCCCCTTGAGCAATGTCTGCTATCCCTTGAACAAGCTGATGAAGATCGTCGTGCCACTCTCTAGAACATCGAAGCTGCCAAAAACCACTCCAAAGCCGGTTATGACAAACATGTTCACCCTCGAACTTTCCACGAAGGGGACCTCGTCCTCGCCTATGACCAAGCCAACGACAAAATCGGTAAAGGAAAGTTTGAATCCATGTGGCAAGGCCCTTACATTGTGCAGACTTGCCTTGGTAAGGGGGCATACGTTTTAGCCGACTCTGAAGGCCACCCTTTACGTAACCCCCGTAATGGGTTGTACCTTAAACGTTTTTACCCATAACTGAAGCCGCAACCTCATTGGTCCGCATTGTAAAGTTTGCTCTCCTTTTTGTTTTTCACCTTTTTTACCATAATCTCACATTCATCGTCTTTGCATGCCCACAGATGGACCATCTTCCACCTCGTTACATTGGCTTCGCTGATGGCACAAGCCGCTGGTCTCCCAACCTGGCTTGTGCAGCATGGGTCTTATATTCCCCTTCCAACGAACTGATTCACCTTGACGGAATATGTATAGGCGCCGCTACCAATAACCAGGCGGAGTATGATGCTGTGACCGGTCTACTGACTGCTGCCCTCCAGATGGGCATATGTCACCTTCATGTGTTCTTGGACTCCCAGCTACTTGTCTCCCAGCTCAACAACTGCTACCAGGTGCGCGATCCTTGCCTATTT
>LPNX010067092.1:85714-126764 GCA_001517045.1 Pseudotsuga menziesii
CAGGCCGTAGCTACAAAACTCGGGGGGAGTCCCCTGCACTCCCTAATGAGATTCGTACCCTGCATCACTGTCAGTGTCCGCTGCCTCTGAATCCTCCCCTCGCTCCTCCTCCAGCGAGTCCTCATCTCATCTGGGCTCCTGTGCCCGTGCCCTGTCTGCCAATATGGCCACCCGGATTGCAATCGATCTGAAATCCTGAGGTGCCCTCAAGCACTCCTGAATCACGGCCGTATCGATGTCCCGCCACCCCTCATCAGTCACCCCCACCAGCAACCGGTCTAGCAGTACCCGTATGGACTCCAGTGTCCCCTCTGCATCTCGGTGATGCACCTCCCCCTGCCCAGGCAGAGCTGGAATGGACACAATCCCTCTCCGCGCCACATACCCTGGCAGCGGCCTCGGGCCCACATCTGCAGATCAACCATTTGTCAGTAACAATATATCAAATGACTATCATACATAAAACTTGACAATGCAATTAAAATATACGTACCATCTGGCCCCCATGCCTGTCCCGACGGTCGTGGTGCCTCTGGATCTCCCATATAGTCCATATCTCTATATGGATAGTCGTCCAGGGTCAACGGTAGCTGGAGGCACTGCAGGTACAGCTCCTGGGTAAAGTATCTCCCAACATCGCCGCCACCACGGCGGTGCATCATCTCACCCCACCGCACCATCCGCGGCTCCTGCACGCCTCCTGCTCTGATCGGCACCCGCGGCCACAGTGTGGGTACCCGCTCCATGAAAAACACGCATAAAAATGAACCATAGCAGAACCCCTTTCCAGATTCCTTCTCTACGGTCAGCTGCCGCTGCACACAGGTCAGGAACATCTGGCCCCAAGCATAATACACACCACCTAGTACCCGCTCCACAAGCTGCATCTGGCCCCCAAACACCTTCTCCGGTGACTGGGATCCCAGGACCCACACCACACATGCTACCATGGCCCGCACTGCTGGCTCCTGTAAGTCCCTCACCAAGAGTGCATTCCTATGCACCTGAGCCTCTGCCCCATAGAACCGCTCCAACATATCATCCATATCGATGTCCGCAGACACCTGCGGCTGAGTATCTGCCACCCTACCCAGACAGGGCAGCCCCGTTAAGAAGTACACATCAGTCAGGGTGAGGTCCACCCACTCACCCTGCACTCGGAACGCCTGGATGTCTGGCTCCCAGAAACTAACCAGGCGGTTCAGCAGCAATGCTACTGACCGAATCATAGGTACCTGCGCGAACTTCAATAGTCCGAACAGCCCCAGCATCGACCACACCCGACGGTCCTCTCGGACGATGGCCATAATATCATCCGGTATCTCCCGCTCCCTCCATAGCACCTGCAGCATCCTGTCAATCACACAACGAAGTCTCATCAGACTCATGTCAAACTAATAGACCTTCCCACTCATCCAAAAAACTGGAACAGCTCGATCCCTAACCGCGGCTGTCAGGCCTAAAACCATGGTCTCCGACCGCGGCTGTCAATCCTACAGTCGTGGTCTCCGACCGCGGCTGTCAAGCCTACAGCCGCGGTCTCCGACCGCGACTGTCAGGCCTACAGCCGCACTCTTCAACCGCGGCTGTCAGGCCTGAACCCGCGGTCCCTAACCGTGGCTGTCCGGCCTAAACAAGCGGTCCCCAACCACAGCTATCCCTGTCTAAACCCGCAGTCTGAGACCGTGGTTTCAACCCCCTAACCCGCGTTCCACCCCACGTGGACCGTACAAACAAACCCTGGGACCCACTACCCGCCCCCCAAACCCAAAAACAATGCAGGTATGAGTTTGACGGCATACCTGTCTCTCCCGAATCTGAAGTCGGCCAGTCGGATCGTCCAGAAATGACACCTCAGCTCTGGCCCACTCCGATCACGAGTCAAAGTTCACTAGTACAAATGACACTTGTCATGTAGGGCCCACTTACTATTTATAGTCCATTGACTTTTTCTTGTTTTGGCCATTCTGAACCCATACGGAGTCCGTTTTTTAAACCGTTTCCACCATTGGAATCAGCACGACGAGACCATCACGATGGTCACCTCGTTGCATTATTTTCTCTATGTCATTTTTTACCCATTTTTTAGACACCGCTAGTCGCCTCGGTTTGCACGCCACTTCAGCCGCTCTCCGTTTTTAACACTCTTTATATCGTCGGATCCATTTTTCCGAGCTCATGATGATGCTTGAGATCATTTCTCACTCTCACTTGGTACAATTTCAACATTATGTCCCTACACCTTGCTGCCTTGATTTGCGTGCCACATCGGCCGCCATCAGATTGTTCCACACTTTTTACACGAGCCATTCACTCCTGTCATACTGCAAATGTTTCGTTATTTTTCCACCATTTCATTCACCCCACAAGGAGGCCCACCAGTGTTCCCCCCACACCCTCATTCCTGGTCATCCCCAATGTTCCCCTGATTGAACACTTCCTCCTTGCCTGGCCTTTTCCATTACTTCAGAGTCTTCTTATTGCTTTCAGATTCCTTAAAATTGAAAGCAACCACGAGCATGAACTGTCCTGGGCTCGTAAAATCCACACGACAGTACCATTCCATTACTTCAGAGTCTCCTTATTGCTTTCAAACTCCTTAAAATTGAAAGCAGCCATGAGCATGAACTGTCCTGGGCTCGTAAAATGCACACAACAGTATCATTGAATTACTTCAAAGTCTTCTTATTTCTTTCAGACTCCTTAAAATTGAAAGCACCCACAAGCATGAACTGTCCTGGGCTTGTAAAATCCACACGAGAGTACCATTTCATATACACACTTCTTCTAGTTCCCTAACCCATGAAGAAGTCCCCCCGCGCCTCTTGGCGCTATGATCGATCCTCTCCGCAGCACCCCCAATAAGGTCGCCTTTGTTCAGAGTATTCTGCAGTCTCCTACCATTTTACCATAGCTTGAGTTTCCCTCAGCCCAGTCACCCTCAGATCCTATACAGCTATGATCCATTTACCACTAGTCAGTTTCATATGCTGCCCGATCATCCCCGCCATCATACTCTGAACAAAGGAAGTTTGAGTCCACCCACTCTAATTGCCCAATTATTCCCCCCAGTTTATCACTCCTGCCATCAGTACAATCACATTTCGATTTTGCACCTCGCGCTCGTGTCAAGGAAACATCATTGCCTTGATAGTTGTAGGTCTCCCTCTGTCGACGACAGCCCCTCTATTCCAGAGGATAGACCCAGAGGCCCCTGTGCCTTGGACCCACCACCATCCGTCGTGAGTGCCTACGGACCATTTTGGGAAGAGTCATCATTGCCTCTCCAAATGGTTTTTTCTCACATGCTCAACTTTAGCACCTTGATCGCATCGTTGAGAATCGCGCAGGATTCATATCCATTCCATTATTTGTCGAAGACCCGGGATTTCCCCCGACTCTAGCACATTGGTGATTCACTTCGGAACGCCCAGTCATATGTTCCCATGGATGTTCGAGCTGCGTTGGCGATTGTATTCAGAAGCCATCCAGTTCCATGCTTCCTTGAGTACCCGGTTCAGTTCCAGATCAGTGTACCATTGCGAGTGTGACCCTTGTCACTCTGATCCAACAGCACATCAGTTCCTTTGGTACCACATTCAGTAGCACTGCTGTCATTCCAGTGCATCAGTTGTTCAGCTCAGACATGATTAGCCCAGCAGTATGTCCCAGATTTGTGTCCCTTCTGGACCCTTACGATATACACAATGGTTGTCTATGTATCCTATAGGTCCCTCTTTTTAGGCCTCACAGCTATTTTTATGTATCTTGATACGAGCATGGGTATGCCCACCTCGTCCATATATTGAGATTCTTCCTCATTCAGTATTTGAGGCCATGTATATGTCAGGTCCCCATATTTTGGACCTCGTTGTTATTAGCATGTTATATCCTGATACGAGCATGGGAATGCCCGCCTCGTCCATATGATCAGATGATTCCTCATCCATTATTGAGGTTATGTACTTTTCAGTCCTTGCAGTTGGTTCGGGATCGTTGTTCCGGGCTTCAGTTCATTTCTTCTCTTCTCCACACCCAAGGAAAACCATATATGACTTATGATGTCCATCGGCCATACGATTAGCTCCTACCCTTGCACATCAGGGGGCAATCTATTAACACCCAAAAAGTGTCCACTACCTCATCTACCTCACTACATGGCTCATTTGTCCATTTTCCTACCATTTTTCCATTAAAAAACACAAAACATCCCACTATAAAGCCTCCAAAAGGCCATAAAACCATCAAAAATCCTAAAAAAGGCTATTTTCCTCCAAAATTCCTCCAAAAATAGCAAGAAACCCCAAAAGGGAAGAAAAATATAAAATAATGAGGAAAAGGAGGAAAAAACCCTAAACAACAAACCCTAACCCTAAACCACATGGTTCCCAAAACCATGGGCCGACACTCCACCACTATAAATAAGTGATGGAGACCCCTCATTTCACATCCACAGTCAAAAGTATCCTGACTCTGCCAACATTGCTCTTGAAACCCTAGCTCACCCTTGAGCTACTTTCACCATTGAGAGCCCCTTTTGGCCCATTTCCACCATTGGAGAAAGAGAAGGAGCAGCTTGGAGCTCGGAGCCACCTACTCGAACCAGCGCAAAGGGCTTCATCAACCTCCGCATTGGAGGTAAAAATCAATAAAAAACCATTCTTTACCTTTTGCTGTTTTGTTTCATGAACATGTTTAGATTAGTTTTTATTTCTGTTTAGCATTTTTTATTTACATTCATTGAACTGCTACTAAGGAATCCATTCTCCTTAGTAGGTGCTCATTCGCACAAGCTAGGGGTAAAACCCTAGCAACAGAGCGGTAAGATGAGAGGTAAGAATCTGTGCATCTGTTATAACAGGTGCCCCCAAATCCTGTAGTAGTGGTATTAGTAGCATAGGTTTACCTTTAGTTTAGTTTTTCATGAGCAGACCTAGAGATTCTAAGGGTAGATACGTTAGAGATCATTCTTAAAATCTTATTAAAATCCCTACTAACCTTTACGAGGGACGAAATACCCCAACCACTAACTCAACAGAAAGGTATCGGAAAACCCACATAGGAAGTAGTTCTTCTTGGAGACCTAAATATTTTATAGGAGAAACCATATACAGGGAAGAAATCTTGGCAGCAAGTCCTAAGGATCCCATTGCTGAAGAAATTCAAGAGGGTCAACCTTCGAAAACCCTCAACCCTCCACTAGTGCAAAAACCTAACAATAAAACTTTCTCATTAGTAGGGCATCCTAACTTTTTTTATTTCATTGATCCTAACCAGGTACAATCCCTCTTTGTCACCTCAACAAATCTAGTTATTTCATAGATAAAAACCTCCACAATAGCACCTACCATTCCTATAGAATCTAATAAAAACATAGTTGATCGTAGGAATATCTCCCCTGAAAAAGAACGTTGGGATGGTCGATTATCACCTCGAAAGGATCCTCCTAGGTTCACACTCCTTAAGAATCAAACCTACATGGAGCAGCGGGGAGAGAATCAAGATAATGACAAGGATAGAAATGATGAAGGAGAATGAGGAAACTGAATTGAGACTACCTTCAGGTTCCCTATTTTAGACACTACACAAGATATAAATATGAAGAACATCCCTCCTTCCTCCTTACCTAGTTTCTATGGGAAAAATAATGAAGATCTGGACACATTTTTGCTCGAGTTTGACATCCTCTGTAGAAGTTATAACTATCTACAGGATTCCCATAAATTAAAACTTTTTTCAGCTACACTGAAAGACTCTTCCTTAATATGGTTCATGGGATTAGGATAATCTAGTATCAGGACTTGGGAAGATATGAAAACTACATTCTTATGAAAATACCAAGAGTATTGCAAACTAAGAGACTCTCGAAACGATATCTTTAAGATACAGCAACTCAAAGACGAGAGCTTGGAAGACTATCTCGGAATATTTATCTATATATTACATAAATCTAAACATAATGACCTTCGAGAAGATGCAGTACGTACACTCTTCCTTAAAGGGAGCTCAGAAGACCTGGTAGAAAACCTTAATCTCATGGCATCCGACGATATCTCTCATAAACCTTTTGCACAAATTGGGGAGATATGTAGAAATTACTCTAGGAGTAGGGGGGAAGTCAGGAGAACTCTTCGGAAGCCTTATAATATAAATCTAAAAGTAAATACTCCCAGTTTAGGAGGAGTTACAAGGATGGAATTAGGAAACCTATTGGAAATTTTCAAAACTGATATTTTAGGAGCAATGGGTTCCCAACTATATGCATTACAAGATAATAAAAGGAAAGATGAGGAACAAGTAGCTATGGGTATTTTCTATCCAAGATGCAGGACTAAACATCCCTAATGGGAATGCCCATTAAATAACATCTCTGTATGTCACATCTGTACAGAGGAGCATCCAACAGATGATTTCCCATTATTACCAGGGTTACAAGCCATATACAAGAGTGGGGATGTTAATGAAACATCCAGGAGGCCTCCTTGGAAACCAAGGGACCCGCCACCATATCAAAAAAATTCACCACAGCCTCCACCTTATTACCAACCTTACCAACCACCTCAACATTGGAACACTACAAGTTGGAAGCAATGGCCACCCCAGTATTCTCCTCCTCCTCATTTTACCTAGCAACAGTATTGGCCACATGGGTGGAGGGGACAATCCTACCCCCAACCACCACCTGTCTCTACACCTAATCACCCATTTCATCAGAACTCAGCAAATACCTAGCAATTTTTACTAGGGTTTGTGCCTCCAGTTCCCCTTATTACACAACAACCTCATCACTTTCAAAATACAAACCCTCCATGACCTACATTGTTACCTGCAAAACTGATACCTAATCCAAATAATAAGCCAACTCAAGCTCTTAATAGCATTGAGTTGCAATTTCTTCCATCCTATGTTATTTTGACTATACCTGTATAGGAGATACAATTACGATATGGAAGAGTTGTAAATGACAGACCCAAGTCATCAGTCATCATTCGTGAAGAGAATGATGAAGAAGATTCAAATGAAATCATGAATGATGCTATTCTGCAAGATGTGAATATTCCAAAGATCCCAGTGCATACCCATCCTCAGTAAGATCCCATTCAAGAACAAATGATTCCTCCATTTCCGGAGCGACTAGCATTAGAAAATCCTGTAGTTCGTCTCAAGTATGACACTATGAACGAATTAAAGAATATCTGTGTCAAAATTCGTCTATTACAGGGTATTAAGGATATACCAATTTATAGCAAGGTAATAAAGGAACTATGCATTAATCACCATGGAAAGAAGCAAAAATACCCCCTCATAATTCATGTTATAGGAGAAATGTCTGAGTGTATGGCATACCAATCTCAGATTGCAAAATATACAAATCCAGGGGCCCTAGTAGTAACTGTGAATGTAAATAATACTTCCATAGAAAATATACTTACCGATTTAGGATCTGCCATTAATATGATGACCACTGTAGTTTTAGAATTTTTACAGTTGGGATAGTTTCTCTGACCTACCCCTTCAATCCTAGAACTAGCAGACCGTACCACGGTAAAACCTGTTGGAGTCCTAGACGACATTATTGTTTCAGTAGCTTCATGGGAATACCCCGTCAACTTTATGGTCATAAAATCAAAGGAGCCTTCTAAAGGACATCCTATTATCTTAGGGATACCATGGTTAACCACTGCTAACACCTAGATAGGATGTAGGGATGGGGAAATGACCATTTCAAATGGGTTGTCTACACAGAGACTTATTTTATATCCTTTAGAACAACCTATAACTAAAATGTTGTGGTGGTTAGATTTTCCCTTTGGAAATGAAAATATTGAATATCTCTTCTTTCCTAGTGACTACTCCTAGCCACTTCAGGAGAAAACTGATGAGAATGTATTAAACTAGTTTGTCTCTTCTACAACTTGTATATGTTTTCTGAAGTCTTTTGCCCAAATTGATCAGATCTTTGGAGATGAGTTTCAAGAAAATATGGCTCTCTCAACATTCGTAGAAACACCATGTGTCTTTGCAATTGAAGAGCACATAGGGTCTTATAGTGTACCTTGTGAAGTTAGCCTTGAAAAAGTGTTACACATAAATGCAAGGCTACTTGAGAGCCAACAAGAACAATTGCTTAAGATCCTTAAAAACCAATCTGGAGCATTTGCATGGGAATACACTAACATGAAAGGAATACACCTTGACACCTGTATTCACCATATCTACATGGATCCAACCATTCAACCTGTGAGACAGCCTCAGAGGAGGATGAATCCTGCTCTAAAAGATATAGTAAAAGAGGAGTTACAAAAACTTCTCAATGTTGGTTTCATCTATCCTATCTCCGACCATAAATGGGTGTCTCCTATAGTGTTAGTCTCGAAGAAAGTCACAGGGAAGTGGAATATTTGTGTTGATTTTAGAGAGTTAAATAAGGCCACTCTTAAAGACTATTTTCCTTTTCCCTTTATTGATCAAGTGTTAGATACCCTGTCAGGGAAACAATACTTTTCCTTTCTTGATGGGTATAATGGATATAATCAGAATTTAATAGCACCTGAGGATCAAGATAAGACCACTTTTACATGCCCTTGGGGAACATATGCCTATAGAGTTTTTCCATTTGGCTTATGTAATGCACCTGCCATTTTTCAACGTGCAATTTTAGGAATTTTTTCTGATCTTATACATGACTATGTGGAGGTGTACATGGATGATCTTACAGCTTATGGTAATACCTTTCAAGAGGCCCTTGACAACCTCGAGAAGGTTTTGATTTGATGTAAAAAAAAAACATGGCCATTAGTCATGAGAAATGTAAAATGTTATTAACAGAAGGTATAGTCTTGGGGCATCATGTTTCTTCCCAAGGAATCAAGGTGGATCCTATGAAAATAGAAGTAATTGTTGGCCTTCCTTCTCCAAAAACTCAAAAGGAGGTAAGAATCTTTCTTGGCCATGCAGCCTATTATCGCCTTTTTATTGAGAATTTTACTAAAATAGCTGCACCAATGTTTAAGATCCTTACAAAGGATGTAGAATTCCAATGGACTGAATCTTGTCAAAGTGCTTTCGAAGTCTTAAAATCTAAATTATAAGTGGCACCAATATTGAGGGGTCCCGATTGGTCCCTTCCTTTCCCTATATCCACTGATGCTTCTGATATGGCCATAGGAGTCGTCCTAGGCCAAAAAGAAGTCCAATCACCTTATGCCATTTATTTTATTAGCAAGAATTTGACCCCTGTCGAGCTGACTCATACTGTTACTGAAAAAGAATTTTTGGCAGTAGTCTATTCTATTAATAAATTTCACCATTACATTACAAGATACAAATTTTTTGTGCATACAGATAACTCTGCCATCAAATTTTTAATGAATAAAACAATTACCAATGGTAGGGTGACTCGGTGGCTTCTTTTATTACAAGAATTTAACATTACCGTCATTGAATGACTTGGTAAAGAAAATTTAGTTGCAGATTTCCTTTCCCGTATTGAACATAATGACGATACTAAACCCGTTGAAGACACTTTTCCTGATGGACATCTATTTGCTTTATCTATTCAAACACCTTGGTTCATAGATATTGCCAATTATTTAGCAACTGGGAAATTACCAAATCAGTTGTCCCCACCCAAGAAGCGTCGCATTATAGTTCAGAGCTCTAATTATTCCTGGTTTGATAATGATCTCTTTTGTACTAGCCCAAATCTTATTATTAGATGATGCGTACGAGAAGATGAAATGACATATATCCTCCATGCATGCCACGATGGACCATGTCGAGGACATTTTTCCGATAAGCGGATGCCATACAAATTGTTGCACTCTGGTTATTACTGGTCGAGTATTTTTAAGGATGTTTCCAAATATGTTAAAGGATGTGATAGTTTCCAAAGAATGGGTAGACCTACATCATCTGATCAAATGCCCTTACAGCCTCAGGTCATGATAGATCCATTTGAGAAATGAGCTCTAGATTTTGTAGGACCTATTTCTCCCATGTCTCATAAAAGTAAGTATATCCTGGTTTGCACAGACTATGTTACTAAATGGGTAGAAGCTAAAGGTTTATTTAGGGCCACAGAGAAATCAGTAGTAGAATTCATATATGAATAAATATTCACTCGACTTGGTGTACCTAGAGAAATTGTCACAGATCAAGGCTCTCGATTCACTTCTAAGTTAATGAAAGAACTCACCACGAAGTGTGGTATTCGACACTGTAAATCCTCACCTTATCATCCCCAAAATAATGGCCAGGTAGAATCAACCAATAAAGTATTGGAATCCATCTTAACCAAAACCATTCACTTACATCATAAGGATTGGGAAGATACAATCCCATAGGATTTGTGGGCCTATAAGATAACATGGAGAAACACTAGCGGACATACCCGCTATGAGTTGGTGTATGACATACCCGCTATGAGTTGGTGTATGGCAAACAAGTTATTTTACCTATCGAATTTCAAGTTAAAACATTTCATATGGCAACACAATTAGGCATGAATTTAGATGAAGCACAAAAACAACAAGTGTTACAGATTAATGAGTTAGATGAAATTAGACAGGATGCACTCCAAAGAACAATGTTAATATAGAATCAATGGAAGAAATGGCATGATAAATTTATTAAGAAAAAACAAGTTAATACTGGAGATTCGGCATTTCTATTTGACTCAAGATACAAAAATTTTAAAGGAAAATTAACTACTCGTCGGATGGTTCCATATGAAGTAGTTACAACTTTCGATAATGGATCAGTAGAAATTAAGACAATTGATGGTTCACAAATTTCCTTTGCAGTAAATGGCACAGACTTAGACTTTACCATCAACCAATATCTAAACAGGATTTCGTACAAAATGTCTTGCAGCAAAAGGAGATGGAATTGGTTGAAGAGGAAATTATTCCTCCTCCTCCTGATCCTTAAAGTTATTTTGGATTGTCGTTACTTGTATATATGTAAATATTTTTGTATTCGCCTGAATAAGTTAGAGTCATTTCTAACAAATTAACTGCATTTATATAGAATTTGCATTCCCGCGATCATTTCTTGCAATTTTGTCAAATTAAAGCAGAAAGACTCTTTTTCCTTTTTCTCATTCTTATGAATTTTTGCTTTGTTATGAATAAATACAAATCATCTAACAAGTGGTTTTGCAGTTTGATTACAAGTACTTTATCTTTATAAGCAGCTCATGAGGTATTATCTGAAAAAGGAAGTGCTTTAAAAGACTCATGATATATCTTAACTCTTTCTTTTTGGTTACTATCATAAATTGAAGTTTATAGCACAATTAAAGAATTCTTTTTATATCATCCCTAACCATGTATTCTATGATTTTTTATACTTTTATACATGGTATTTTGATTTAGACATGTACATTTCTGATTTAATAGAACATTTTCTTGAAAGACCTACTTTAATTATCATGTTCTTCAAATTCTCATCTTACACCTATGGACTACTAGTTCATCCTATACTTATTATCAAAACTTGTCCCTTAAGCATTTTTGTGGTAACTTGAAAGTAAGTGAAATTTCGGCTTGTGGGGAACATTACTGAAATTTCATGCAGAAGATAGACTAAAAGGTCAAAGAATAGCTTTAAGTTGTTCTCTTTTGACATGATCCATAATTAAGGCCATTATAAAAATTACTTATAAGCTTTGTTCTAAATTTGAATTTTGTGTTTAGTAGGCTTAGCATGCTCTAGTACCAACTGACTTCCATATACTCAAAATCATTATATGAAGCAAACCCGTTAGGGAACTGAACAGGCTTGCTGGAAGTGGGTCAATGCTAAGTAATTTCTGAAAACAAGGAAGCTTAGTAAATGCAAGTAAACTCATCGGGGTACTAAATAGGCTCACTGGCAGTGGGGCTATGCTTGCATGGTACCAAGATAAACCTGACAGGGTACTGAACAGGTCTACTGGAAGCGGGGCAATATTGGGTAAGAGAGATCTGGTTAATGCAATACTATGCACATGGTTCAGAAAAAGGATAATATATTTAAAAAAACCAAAATATATATAAATACATGTGTAGGCCAATTGTTTATGATGTCATTAGAGAATGGATGTAAGTTGGGCTTGGATCCGACCATCTAATTCAATCAATACCTAGGATATGATTATCCTAGAAATGGGACCCATAGCTGTAAAATCTCACAAACTCTAGGGTAAACTCAAAATATTCTTAAGATGACAATACATCCTTACAATGAGGCATGGATTTCTAGTTTTTCCTATGGCATTTTCCAATTATACTATCATTATTCACATAATCTTTCTAAGCACTATTATTTTTCATGAATCAACATATCTCAATCAATTCCATTTAATAGTTAGTCTTTATTTTCTCATAAATAATAATAGCATGATAGGAACTCTTTATTAAATTATTTTAAAATTACTTAGTTTCTCTTGTATGGATTGAGGACAAGCCGTATATTTGGTTTGGGGGAGGAAGAGTATGATGTGAAGATTATACCATTTTTTATTTTTTTAATTGTTTATATAAAATTTTATTTATCTCTGACAAATGACAAATGTTTTCACAATAATTAGCAGCAATCCGATATAGAATAAAGCATGTTTATATATATATATATATATATTAAGGATCATATGCAGGGCCATATGTGTTAGGATTATTAATCCTCCCTTGTCCAAATTTGGTCATATGTCTCAATCGGGAGTCATGTCTAAATTGGGAGTCCATCCAGTCTATTTATAGTCATTAGCACCATTGGGTAAACTTGACCTAATTGGGGCACATGTTTCAATTACCAAATTGTGGGGAACACTAATTGAGGCTCACTGCCACTTACTGCACTTGATTGCATAAGTTTAGGAGCCTCCTAGATCAATCCCTACAATTTAGGAAGCAACTGGGAGTGCCAAAACCAACCAAGGTCAGTTCACTTCAATTAATGACTACTCAATCCAAGTTAAGAGTCAGTTACATTCAGTTCTAGCCCTCTACATTCAGTTAGCACTAGGTTTAATTGATTTCACACATGTGGGGCGCATTTCTCACCTACCACAGTCAGTTAACCATTAGTCAACACTAAATGTAACACTTGGTTGTGTTTTAGAGCTCCGATGAACTACGGTTATGGTTTAGACAAGGACAGTTAACTACTGGGTCCTCCGATAGTGATTTAGACAAAGTCTTGGTTGCCTACAGTCAAGTAGAGTCTAATCAATTCGAACTTCCTCATGTGGATTCGAATTGCTTGTGGCTATTAAATCCATTTTAATTTATTGTAATCATCATCTGGATTACTTTTTGATTAATGAAAGCATTCACAGCTGCAAGCCTTTTTGCACTGTTTCATTCTTCAATTGCTGGGTAAATTGTGAGATCTTCTTTGTGAGTTGTGTATTTGTCTACAGATCTATATGCTCAAATTTACATGGTATCAGAGCCTTGGTGGACAAGACTCCTCTCCTCCTCAGATCTCCAACCGGATCATTTTGTTTGTTTGATTGTGTGACAGGTTATCAGTTTTTCTTACAGCATTCGCTACAAGCAACCTCTACTTCTCATTGCATTCACTACAGTAGCTCAGTCTTTCTTATTACATTCAAAATGGCTCATCCAATGGAGCCTCTCACTCCCTTCAACTATCATGAGTGGAAGGATGACATGAAAGTATTGCTCCACACCAAGCATCTCTTCAGACTCATAGAAGAAACAGAGGAAGAGCCAGAATCAGATAAAGACAAAGCTAAGTACATGAACAGGCTTAATGAAGCCATTGGACTCATATCCTTCTCAGTCTCTAAAGATCTTTGGTTTCACATCCAAGACTTGGACATTCACAAGGAGGTTTGGGACAAGATCGCTCCCTTGTTTGATAAGCATGATGAGATGAGGATTCATTAGCTAGAAAATTATCTAATTACTCTCAATCCATCAAATTTCAAATCTCTAAATGAATTCTTCTCAAAGTTCAAAAACTGGATATATCAATTGAAGCAATGCAAAGTGAAGAAGGATGAAGATCAGCTCATCCTTGCTATTCTCACAAAGCTCAATTAAGACTACTCAGTCTTTGTATCCACCTTCCAAACAGTAAGGCTCACTACTCCAAATTGGAAGATGCCCACTCTTGATGCTTTCATCCAATCTCTTATTTCTGAGAATGATAAATTGATCCAAATGGGGATCGTTCGATCTCCCAAAGATCTAGCTCTTGTTGCAAGAGGAGATAAGGTAGCGAATGACAAAGGGAAGCAAAGAGATGAGTCTGAGCAGTCAAAAGAACCTTTAGGTTCGAAGAGAAGCAAGAAGAATGGCAAAGGCAAGGTCCTCTACCCTTACTGTGGAAGGGGCTTCCATTCAGAAAGCTCCTGTATGAGAAGACAACTTGATGAAATGGCTCTTCTTTTGAAAAAGCACAACATTTCTGTACCTACTAGAGCAAGGAAGGAAGACTCTAAAGAAGAAGAAGAAGAATACCAAAGGAAAGGACATGCACTGAAAGCTTGTTGCACATCAACACCTTCCTTCCTCATTGATTCCGGAGCTTCCAACCATATGGCTGCATCCATAGAATCATTCTCTTCTTTTCAGTCCTTTGATGGTCCTAGTATTCACATGGGCAATAACAGTAAAGTCCAAACCAAAGGGAAGGGCTCTATCCAACTTGAACATGGAAGGTTCAAAGATGTGTTGTTTGTTCCCTCCCTAGCTTCAAACATGTTATCTGTCTATCAGATGACCCATACTGGATCTCCAAAGCAAGTGATCTTTGGTCCTGACTCAGTGGAGATCACAGATATCTCTACTGGGAGCATCATAGCAAAGGGTATTGTGAATCATGCTTCAAGAGCATATGAGTTCTCACATTTCATGCCTCCTTCAGAACCAGTGCACTCTCAACAGCCACCTGCAAGGGAAGGTAAAACCATTGCATCTACTTCTTTTAAAGCTTCTACTAGTATTGCAGATCCATCTATATCAGTTTATGACATTAAGATTCAGGGTGACTCGGATCTAGATTTAGTCCCTACTTCCAAATTGGAAGCTAGGAAGATGACTGGAAACTCACCTGACACTCAGAAAGGAAAGACTCTTGCGCTATGCCATACTATTTTGCCTCCTTCAGAGAGATGTAATAGACTTCCTGTAAGATGCAATATGGCAAGGGCTCGGTCTTACTGCATTCAGAAGAATGGATATGATCATACACCTCTTCATTCAGTAAGAGACAAAATTTACATTTCTCCTTCCTTCCATCATCATTTTTGGAGAAAAAGGAGAAGTATACATGCCAGGCCCCAGAATACTTGTGCACAGCACACCATGCATGTTGCTTCACTACCTCACAGAGATGAAGATTGCAGCAACATATTTTCAAGTTTTTCAAACTTGAGACCTGATTCTACCTGCTTAGCTAGAAGGGGGGTTTTTTCCCATGTGGTTTTGGCCCTAACTCCTTGTATTAAGCAGTTACTTTATTTTACTTTATGTAATGGGTGACCTATGGTCTTAGTTACCAGGGCCCACAGTTTGTCCAAGTTAGCATTCAGGGGGGGTGTTAGGATTATTAATCCTCCCTTGTCCAAATTTGGTCATATGTCTAAATCAGGAGTCATGTCTAAATCGGGAGTCCATCCAATCTATTTATAGTTATTAGCACCATTGGGTAAATTTGACCTAATTGGGGCACATGTTTCAGTTACCAAAGTGTGGGGAACACTAATTGAGGCTCACTGCCACTTACTGCACTTGATTGCATAAGTTTAGGAGCCTCCTAGATCAATCCCTACAATTTAGGAAGCAACTGGGAGTGCCGAAACCAACCAAGGTCAGTTCACTTCAGTTAATGACTAGTCAAGCCAAGTTAGGAGTCGGTTACATTCAGTTCTAGCCCTCTACATTCAGTTAGCACTAGGTTTAATTGATTGCACACATGTGGGGTGCATTTCTCACCTACCACAATCAGTTAACCATTAGTCAACACTAAATGTAAGACGTGGTTGTGTTTTAGAGCTCTGATGAACTCCGGTTATGGTTTAGACAAGGACAGTTAACTACTGGGTCCTCCGATAGTGATTTAGACAAATTCTTGGTTACCTATAGTCAAGTAGAGTCTAATCAATTCAAACTTCCTCATGTGGATTCGAATTGCTTATGGCTATTAAAGCCATTTTACTTTATTGTAATCATCATCTGGATTACTTTTTGATTAATGAAAGCATTCACAACTGCAAGCCTTTTTGCACTGTTTCATTCTTCAATTGCTAAGTAAATTGTGAGATCTTCTTTGTGAGTTGTGTATTTGTCTACAGATCTATATGCTCAAATTTACAATATAAAGGGTTGAATGTTGTTCTGAATGAAATTCCAAATGATGATCTGAATAAAAACTGTGATATTATAGCAATGGTGATTATGCCGAGGTGTTAGCTTAATTTTGTTTGGGCAAAAAGTTAAAATTGGTTGAGTCATACCATGATTATTAAGTCACATCTACAAGGGAATTATGAATAATATCAACCTATGATGTTGTATGTTTGTGATCTCGTTTTACCCCCATATGGATTCAATATGACCTTATGACCTTTTCAGTCATCATGACTCTTCCATCATGCCTATCCTCTTACCCACTCACACGCGTAAATTATCAAATAGTCGATCTGGTTGCTAAATCAAGATTATTATGGTTATGAATGTGGTTTATGAATTCTTATTAAGTCATACATTCAACCTCTCTAAAGTTTTACTTTGGCCATGGTTGAACTGATTGCAACCTTATAAACTCATTAAAATAGGCTTTCTTGATGGCACACGTCTCAAGATCTACCATAATGGAACAATCACATAAAAGTGTCGATCCTTTTGCGTGATTGTTTGGTCGATTTAATGGGGCATGTTTTAAATCGACGTCATGAGAACTTCTACTCTATCGCTCTCACTTACCATTATCCCTGTAGAGTTGTGTTAGCCACCTTATTCCTATACTCCTTGCAAACTTTGTATCCTAGTCTCTGCTTGAACCATGCCGAATCATTTTGAGCCTGAGAGATATCAAGACTTATTTCAAATGCCAGAGTTCTGGGAGTGCCGAGAGGTATTTTTCCACGCTAGTTGGAACCCATTTATTCACCTACTGCAAGGGTATGATGAAGAAATCTCACTACTTTTCATGATGGGTTTCGATGGAAAGAAGTCAAGGGTTGGCCATCTCATCTTCCCAGTAACTAAGGAGTCTATCACTCTCGAAACCAAGATTCCTAGAGAGGGAACTCGGTGGCACAAGCACTGGTTTCTTCTAGGGGCATCCCACAACTTCACCCTTAAACCATAATACCAACATGTTGCAGGCATCAAAGCTTTCCATTGAAACTAGATTAAGCCAGAGTACATCAACCCTTTGACTGTCATCATCCATCTGATCACTTATGAAGGTAATTTTAGCGTATTTAAATCCTCCCATCTCCGTTTGCTAGCACATTTTTTTTATCAGAAGTTTCTTAATTTCCCTTTCTATTTACTTAGAAGTCTAGAGAGGATGTCAAGCCAGGTCAAGAAAAATACCGTTAACCCTAAGGGAATCCTATATCACCATAGTTGGATTAAACTCTTGATCTTATATAATCTTAAAGAGCAGAACCAATCTTGGGATACCTTTTTGTCTAAAGTTCTTAACCCCAATCTAAATATTCGAAAACACCCTCGACATCTCCATAATATTGAATCCATTCAATCCCCATATTTAGAGAAGAAAAGCCCCAACATTTTCCATCTCAACGATGACACATTGGAGTCGAGTCCATCCACTCATTCCACCCCTATTATCCTTGTATCTGCAAAGTTTGTACCCTTATCATGACCTTGCACCAGAGACCAGAAGGAAAAATTTGTCCAATCCATGGTTCATCCTAGTGTCTAGACCACAGTATAGCCCGATATTCATACTAGTCATCTAGATAGTATGGTCGAAGTATATAAACCTGATCCAGACTCACCTCTGTTTGCGTTGGCCCGTGTCTCCTCCAAATTCCTGAAGGATGTTGATCTTGAGACCATCCCTACTCTTGACAGACACATTCCTTCTATTGATATCAATCTGCCATTGAGTGAGATGAGTCCCCCACAAGAGTATAAGAAACCTACAAAGCTATCTACTCTGCATTAGGCGATGATAGATTAATTAAATCAGGATTTGGCTCAATCAGTAAGCCAAAATGAAGACTATTCTAAGATAACCGCAAGTCTTTGGCAAGAGAATAAAGATTTGCGCTTACAGCTTAAAATCATTGAAGAGTTGAACGAGGCCATAAATTTGTCACATAGGTCTCAACAGGAGAGGCATGGTACCTTGAAATCACAGGCTCAAAAATTGAAGTTTAAAACCCCTGTTTCGTCAACCAAGTCGAAGGAATCTGCTAACGTAGCTCAGCCTTCTTCCTAATTCATTTTTCCTTTGCTCAGTGGGACCTGGCATTTCTCTGGTTTGGGGGAATGTTGATCCTAGTTTTGTTATCAATTTTGACTGTTAATTTACATGTTTGACATATGTTTTGTCACCTTTTGGAATGTTTTCTGTCATGCAGCTCACTATTCAGCCCCAGGTACAACTATATTTCGGATTTATACAAATTATGGTTTATTTCTATTATTTCGTGATTTTATTAGTTAGATTGATGATATTCAAAGATATTTCAATGTATGAAATTGTTATTGTTGAACATATTCTTCAATGATCCAACAAACAGACAACGCATCCACCCTAGATATACGTAGAGCATATCTAGCTCACCGTTCAGCCCGTCGAGCCAACCGCGCGTTGTTGATGATAGGCTCCCAGACGTTAAAGCATGGAATGGTATGTAAACTACCTATTGTCGACGCATCTAGGTGGTAGCATGATCCTCATTCTAGAAGACTCACCAGCGTGCTCCCCTGCTCAACACCACGCCACTAGTCCATGCCAAAGAGAACCTTCATGCCACATCACACACGTTGGAGAATCAGTGCGCGAAGGAGAAGGAGGAATGCTATGTGTTGGCATGTGAATAGTTGATTGCAGTAATGGTTGACTAAATTTATAGAGCGGTCGACCACTAAAGGGTCTACCTACTCACCTCTGTAAACAATATATATATCAGCCTCCACGCGAGTGCTTAGTTAGACTGTTTATGCATGTAACCAGTCCTTCTTAAAGAACTGTATAATATTGTTCTACACTTTAATAGAAGTTATGTTCATGCTGTATATGATCGTGTTCGAGTAAGCATTTAGCAAGCTTCCACCCTAATTGCTGAGAGGTCCCTTCATCAACCAGCAGTTTTCGTGTTGTGTGTATTTTCTTTATCTCCTTCCTGTAACTAGTATAGTTTCATTTCCAGTTTAATTACTATAATCGTTAATGTCAGTGTTTCTGGTAGCATAGATCACGTTATAATTTTGTGTTGTTAATGTAGCTTCATTTCTAGAGTTGATTAACATGTTGTGCGCATAGATTTGTTTCCATTTTACTTTCCAGCTTTCCTTTCAGCCTTATGTTTGGTTCCATTGTTACAATTAAATAGAATTTAGTTAGTTTAATTCTGTAGGTTTAGTTTTGTTGTAGTTAGGTTTGATTCTATCAGCTTTTATATAAGTTTTAGATTTAGTTCAATCACATTTCAGTTTGTTTTATTTTATGATAGGAAGGAGTTTCTTTTTATAACTATATATTAGCATAAGTTATCTTTTTACAGTAGGTGCAGATTTATTTACTTTTTTTTGTTATAAATTCATTTAGTTATATTTAAATTAGTTAGATAATGATGTATTTATAATTAGGAATTAGTTTAAGTTACATTACTATTGAATTTGATCATTAAGTAGGGTTGCTTATCATTCCTTATACATTTTGTTATCATGTGCATGAATCAGCTGATCTTGAAATCATTTAGATTGTCTATTTCTTAAAATTCTTGTGTTTTCTATATATAGACTTGTTGAATCCCCAAATATGTATGTGGCTAATTAGGGTGTCTAAGGATTGCAACACACAAAGAAAACCCAGCCAAATTCTTCAAACAATCCCACGTAGGTATTGTTCTATCCTCGAGCTGTTTGGGATGGTGATCTCCCATGGATACTTTTGTAGCCTCCACTAGCTTATGATTGGATTTGATCCACAGAGGATCTATTTCCCAATTTAGGAAACAAGGTAGATGATATGAAGAACAGGAAAACTTAAAACCTAACTAGGAAAGGGAACCTGATTTCAATCTAAACTACTCTGAAAAAAGGATATTGGGTTCATCTGCAGGTGAACCAGATGTGTAAGCAGACAAGTACTTTTCATTCAATCAACAAAAATGTAAATCATATTAGAAACTCATCACTTAATTCACAAATAATTAATTAAAATCAATTAGTTAGTGACTTAAGATTCTATTATTCTCAATTAACCTGCATAGCACATGTAAGTTGAAAAACAAACATATTATGCTGCTAAATATTATTGTTCAATTATTCACAGAAATAGATAAAGACAGTTCATAAGATAAATTTTATGAAACTTTATCAATGCATTAATAAATAACAGAGATAAATCTGAGTTAAATAAACACATTTAATAATTGTAAATAATCAACAGCATTATCTGTCCATTTGAAACAAAGAAGATCAAGATCTGTTTGAAAATTTTCATTCAGACAAAGACAAGAGATAAGAAATGACAGTACTGTATTGATTTCAAGTCCAGTAAAAAATTACATAAACCAGATGAACAACTAGAGGTGTTCTTTCAATCTCCTGTATCAGTCTTCCTTCTTCCAAAAGTCCAAAAAAAAGGTCCCACATACATTCGAGATCACCCTCTTAAATAACTATTACAAAAAAAATGGATTTCCCTTTAAACGGGATCAAAGCCTAAACAAAGCTAATATCCCAAGAAAT
Organism: Pseudotsuga menziesii; assembly: GCA_001517045.1. Lineage (NCBI taxonomy): Eukaryota > Viridiplantae > Streptophyta > Pinopsida > Pinales > Pinaceae > Pseudotsuga > Pseudotsuga menziesii. The sequence goes on from LPNX010067092.1 coordinate 106,633, forward strand.
CTCTCCACATCTTCCAGATACAGAGCAATTCCTCAATATCAAGGTAATTGGCAGATTCAATGCCAAGCTGGGCATTGCACTTATGATCTTCAATCTCATGCTTAGCCATTTTATGCCAAAATCGGATAAAGATGTGGATCTTTCTCTCCACTACAAATGGTTGTATGATCAACTGACCTACATCATGGATGCTAACATGGTCAAGTTTCTTGATCTTCTCCTCTCCCTCATCCTGTCGTTGCTCCACTTGCTCAATCATCAATCCAGGTGGACAAGCTTTTTCAATAAGCACCATTGCAAGAAAGGACAATTCATCCATAATGTTGTCAAGTGCATACCATCTCTTGCTGCAAATGGCATGTGCTCTTTTTATGGCTTCGGCTACTGCCTCATATAGATCTTCCCAAGCTCTCAAGATAGTCTTGATCCTCTTAAGCTGGAAGTTAGTGAGAAAAGTGACATTATCTACCTTATCTTTTGTGTACCTCTGCCAATCTATCACTTCATCATAAGCCTTCGAACCGTGTTGTCTCTTCTCAACTAAGTCTTCCAGAACAATAGACATCTTGTCAAAAACCATGTGAGTTTCAATGATATTATCTATAGTTTTAAATAACTCACAGACCAAATCATAATATTCCTTGTTGGTTCAAATGGCAAGATTTTTAAATTCTTCCTGGGAAAACTTGGAATACGAAGATGAAGTTGTACTTGCAGTTGCATCTTCACACTGTCTTTCTAACAATGCAACCTTCTGAACCAAAGTGGCATTAACAGTCTTTTCACTTTTCATTCCTTCACTAAGAGAAACATTCTTCTCCTGAAGTTCATCCTACCTGTTCTCATGTTAAGTTGTTCCAGTTCCTCCTTCAGACTGACAATTTCTGCTTTTTGTTTGTCAAATTCTCGATTCAAAGTGTTCACAACATCTGTAAAATCCCCTAAAACAAAGGCAGCATCTGTGGCATATGCTTGCGGGTCACTTGATCACTGGGTCCACACAACCTCATTTGCAACAGACATGTCCATATCACTCTGATCCTTTTTCCTCTTCTTACCTTTCTTTACCACTAATTTATTAGCTTTGTTGTACCGATATTCTCCTAGGGATACCACAAAATATTCATTGAATTCATCCCTCATCTCATCAATCGGGGGTATACTAATGCATGTGGATATCAGAGAGGAGGTTTGAGTTGTGGTGTGGGAGGGTATATTCATAGTAATAGGAGAAGTAGATGGAGAAGAGGTAACTATCTGAGCAGGAATTACTTCAAGGGCTGAAGAAATGTCAAGAATTGAAGTTTCAGCTGATGAAACCTGCAAAGTAGTGGTCTTGAGTGATGATGATGAAACTGCCGAAGTTTTCTCAGTCACAAGGGATGACGCTTAGCGGAATGAAGGGATGTGCAATGGAATTTTGAAAAATGGAGGCACAATAGATGAAGGAATGGGAATATCCACATAAATAGGTGTAATAGATTCAGGTAGACAAGTAGCATTTTGATAAAGCTGGGTCATAAAAGGTGTCACGGTAGAACCAGCAGATAATGAAGATAAAGCTATTATTGATGAGATAACTAAAGTAGAAGACGAAGGGCCAGACTAAGAATAAAGTTGACATTGTAAAGGGGTTGATGAAGACTTTTCATTGTTACCATGGTAAAATTCAGTAAATCATACCATTTACAATTTCAATGGTAACAAGCACAGGGGAAACCCTCTCATCCTCTTCCTCTGAATGAGTTAAGTCTATAGTAGAGGTGGGAACAGATGAAATTAAAGATTCTAGCCATTTGAGAGGTTCCCGTTCAATCTATGCTAGGACATATTGAGCTTCTTCAACCACAGCAATTACCTGAACATCTTCAGCTGGTTGAGTGGTTGTAACTTCTTGAGTGTCTAGTGCTGAAGTCATTTTGCTTAGTCTCTGTTTCATCTGCTCTGAGGTGTGCAAATAGACCTTGACCTGTTTCTCCACACATTTCTAGGGAAATTCTTCCATGGGAGCTTTCCCTTTACCTATTTCTAAACTAGGTTCCATAGATGCATTGGTGGATGCTAGAGCCTCCTTTTCCACAGCTTTAGCTTCCCTACTTTCCCTGTCTTTTATTACCTTTTCCTGAATGTCTAACTCCATGGACTTGTAATGCCAAACTCTGTCCTTGATTTCCTTTTTGTATTGCAATATATGACTTTGTTCTTCCTTGCTTTTATCCCTCACCAAAACTTCAAAAAGAGTGTCAACTCCATGGTATATGAAGTCATCTAGAGTTTCTTCATGAGCATATCCTATTTTAAAATGGTTCTGCTTAAGGTGGAGGTCAACAATCCCTTTGGTATGATGCTTCCTTTTACTAGCAAAACCAAGATTGAGTGACACTATGTGGTCACTAAGCTCAGATTCCCAAGTAGAAGTAGGTATGCTCAAGGATCCAAGGTTCATAGGAAACTTGGGCCAAACCTTTCTCTTAGGTGCAACACATTTTTTGTAAATCCCTTCTGTGACTATTTGAAATGAAATCTACTCAAGGACCAACCTGTCTGGCATGACCTTTGGCAACATATGGGTATAATTGCTACCAAAAACCCTGATATAGGTGAATGATTCACCGACATACCAATCTCCCATAGTGGCTATGAGGGTTTTAGATTCAGGTGAGAATGCAGGAGCTTCCTTGTTGAAAATCAAGAAATAGACCCAGCCGAGGAAACTCTCACATATATCATAAAACCTAGTTACATAATTGGTATCCCATCACTCCGAATGATAAATATCCACTAGCAAGGCTGGTAATTCCCAACTCCGTCCCATATTGGGGAAGCGGAACTTGGCACAAAAGATATCCACGATGAAGGCAGAAAGATAAAAGTTGGGGTTCTTTCTTGCAGTAGCTTTCTAGAACTCTTGTATGGCATTTTTGAGTTCAAGTGACAATATTGAAGCCCAAGGGAAGGATTCACCCATAGTTATGACATGGTGAGCAATAGGGGCCCACTCTTTCTTGAAGTAAGAATAGTTGGGGAGACCATAAATCCTGCATAACATTTCTGCAAGCAGGGAGTAAGGTTCCTTGAACCATTCGATGGGGTAAAGTTCATCTTTCCTCTGGGACAACTTGCATGGTTCGACCATCCATGATTTCAGCATTTGGTTGAAATTGAACCTTGACTTGGCAGCTTTACTAAATTCTGCATCGAGGACCTACGTAAAGGTTTTAGGGCGTAAATCCTCACAAAGGTTTTAGAGCGGAAATTGGCCAATTGTGTTCCAATACTGGTGTTAAAGGAACGGTCTTTCAGATTAGCATGGTCTATAATCCATCTAACTGCATCATTATAAGGGAGGACGGCTGGTCTTGCAGCAATCATATGAAGGCCAGAGCATCTAATTCTCTCATAAATGAGTTGATTACTCGGGAAGTCTGAAAGTTCATTGTTATCAAAGATGGAGTAAACTCGAGACCAATCCAACTGGTAGGTTTCAGACACTCGGCCACTAGTGTCGAAAAAGACACCAAAATTCGGGTCTTTTGTAAACATATCTTTCTGGAGGTTTTTGCTCCTGGTAATTTTGGGTGTCTTAGATGTTGCCATGTCCTGTTATAATGTTGGTACTAGTAATTAAACCAAATTATAAAGGAAGCATAGTAAGCAATTCAAATTTTGAGAAAGCGACTTGATAACCAACCTGAAACCGTAGTGAACACTATCGAAATTGATTGGTAAAATATGGATATAAATTCACCCAGTAGAGAAAATTACCATGGTAAAAATAGTGAAAACATCGTAAATAAGACCACCATATTTATAATTCATGGGTAATAATACATACCATAGGATTATAGTGAAAAGAACAGTCAGAATCAAGTTTTGCGGGATGCGGGGAAAATCATGAAATTCAAAAATTTTATTAATCATTCCGTAACCCACATTCTGCATTTTGTGGGATGTGGGATGCGGAATCACAAAATAGTGAAAGCTTATTCAATCAGCTCCACACCCTGCATTCCACATTTTGTGGGATGCGAGTTGTGGACACATGCAAACCAAACAATTAACAAACGACAACTCCGCAACCCGCATTCCACATTTTGCAGGATACGGATTGCAGATTGATGAAAGCATATCTAAAAAACCTCCCACATCCCACATTCCGCATTTGCAGGATGCAGGCTGTGGGAAGAGAAAATTGAAATATCCAACTAAAATATCCTGCATTCCGCAACTTGCGGGTTGCGATATGTGAGCTGTGGGTTGACCAAACACTTCAAAACAAACAGTCTTTTCGCATCTTAAAACAAACAAATCAAACATGAATTTTCTTTGAAATTTGGTTAAGTTAGGTAATCCCATGAGTCAATAAAAAATGTAATAGAAGCCTACAAGGTTACAAAGGATCCTACCAAGTTACCTTCATATGTGTGATTGGGATCTGTGTCAAAATAACATGGGATCTGTTGTACCTACAACAAATGGCGACTTGCTGGAAGAACCAGTTATCTCTGCAAAACAATAACCCTTTCAAATCAAACCTATCAGTAGACAAATGATTAACTCTCAAGAAATGTTAATATATGAATGTAACCAACCAAGAATCATCAAAATTATTAATGCACTTCCATCCATGGCCATTTTAAAAGATGCAACTCTGATCATTTGAACTTAGGCTGACATAGGCAAGTAGTTTAAATTTGAACCTAGGGTTAGACTTTTACCACTTTTGGGTTTTCACACAAAGGCCACTAAAACCACTATTTGTTCCTTCCCCTTCCTTTTACTTTTTTTCCCTTTTTTTTAAGAAAGCAAGATTGTAATGACATAGGACCATTGCCCCATGTTCTGGTGATCAGCGCCATTCACAAACCTGACCTGGAAACTGAAAAATTTGGCTCGGTAAGGAGACCTCTTGTCTTCTAGCTATATGGCCGAAAGCAACTACCATGGATTGGTTACCATCTGGTGATAATTTCAATCCAAAATCAAGCTTATGATCATAGTGAGGCTGGCCTTAGATAGGACCCCCTCGTCCTGATGCACAGTACTCTCTTGTTTGGGAATGAGTGGGGTTCTATTTCTCAAATAGATTACAAGACACTGCCATGGCTTGGAATCCAAATGATGGCAGCGTTACTTGCTGATTCTCTATAGATCATGAATGAGTCGACCTGTGATAGTATCTCCCATCTTCGAGAAAACTGGAAGCTATTTAACTTTGCATACTGTATGGAAAAGATTTAATTCCACTGAGCACTTATGAACATAATGAGTTGGCTCATGATGAGACCCCCCATCTTGCAATCCATATGATAAAATACATGGCCATAATTGAATTCCAAAGGTTAAACTAATCGAGCTATAAAAATATGCCACAGTGGTCTAATGAGACCTTAGACAAGATGAACCTTTTCTTCCACAACTATCATCATCAGAGTAAGGCATGAAGAATATATTAAACTAGACGAGAGAGCATTAATACAAAATTCTGCAAATTTGGTTATAATTCAGATAAAACAGATCCTGATACGAGTTAGAAAAGATAAAAACTGACAAGCCTGTATTAGTTGAGAGTATTGAGTACTGAGGAAAACCGATTGCTCATTATTTCCAAGTGTGCAGAGATTGCAAAAATATACCAATGTCAAGCAAACATTCATAAAATAAAAAGAAAATAACACACCAAACCTATATACAGGGTTGAACCAACCTTTTCAAACAAAATACTTCTTGAACATAAAAATGTTCGTTGGATAGGTGTCAATGACCCCTTCCAGTGTTTGTAGTCAAATCGTGCTAGGACCAATCTTTTCTGTAACAATGAATGGTCCTATCCAAATTCATTGAAACTTGGTGTACTCTTTGTTGTCCTTGTGTTGTTTGTCTCATCTCAACACTAAATCTCCCACCGAGAAGTCTTTGTCTGATGAAGACCTCTCGTCAAACCATTTCTTAACCAACTGTTGATGTAGGTAGAATTTATTCTTGGCTTTGTCTCTATCATCTTCTAACTTGAGCAGAGAATCAATCCTCTGTTGTAATGGGGAAGAGTCATTCTCTTGGATAGATTGGGCCAATTGCAACGAAGGAATGGGGAGATTAGCTGGCAGGATAGCTTCCTTTCCATAAACAAGGCAATTAGGGGAGTTACCAAGGGCTTCCTTTGGGGTGATTCGATATACCCAAAGAGCATATTAAATTTGGGTGTGCAAGTCTTTATGGTGTGAAGCCACCATATTTTTAGAATGTTTATCAAGTTTTTGTTTGAGGATTCTACAAGCCCATTGTCCTGTGGGTAGTAATTAGCATAAAACTTAAGATTAATTCCCTTTTCAAGGGTGTATCTAGTCAGGTCAATGGATTGGAAGTATGAGGCATTGTCAAAAACAAGATACTAGGGGGTGCCAAACCTGGTGATTATCTTATTTTCAAGGAAGGATATTACCTGGTTCATGTTACACAGCCTTAAAGGGACTGCTTCTACCCACCTTGTGAAATAGTCAGCGGCTGTCAAGATATATTTATGTTGTAATGAGGATACCAGGTTGATGGGTCTAACAAAATCTAATCCCCACTACTGAAATGGGAATTGCACTGCTACGGGATGTAAAGGAAAGGGAGGTTTCTTGATTTTTTCAGTGCACTTTTGGCAAGGCTCACATTTTCTGACAAATTAATGGGCATCTCTGAATAGGGTAAGCCAATAGTATCCTTCCCTAATGATTTTATGAGTTGTTCTATCACCTGAGAAGTGTCCACCTGTAGGTCATGAATGAAATTGAAACAGGAAATCATCAGTCTAATCCTTTTCCAGGCATCTGAGAAACACTCCATCATAATTCTTCCTATATAGAACATTATCAACAAGTTGATAAGGGGCTGATTTCATCCTTAGTGCTCTATGTTTTTTGGGATCAACGATTTCAAAAGAAAACCCATTATGAATAAAAAATTTGATGTGATCATACCATTCAGATGCCGTAGTTTCAAGTACATTAACAAAACCTGTAGGAGTAGCCTCTTCATGTTCCCAATCAGTGTGCTGATGTTTAGGGTCATTTGACTTGACGATGAGCTTACACAAACCTTGTCCTCTGATGATATTCACGGGATTGATATCCAGATCATATTCTTGAAGGGTGGTCATCTAGTGAGCTCTCTTCTCTCCCAACTCCTTTTCGATGAGGACGTTGTGAATAGACGCATAAGGGACAATCACCTTAGTCCTTGATTTCAACATATAAGGCATGTAGTGTTTTACTAATTTATATACTATGTAGACTTGTTTCTCAACCTGTGAGTAATTCAGTTCATCCCCTTTGAATGTCAAACTCATGAAAGAAATGGGGATATCGGTGTCCTCATGATTTTTCTCTGAGGACAGCTGCATAGGAAAATTCAATAGAAAATGTATACAATATAAAATCTCTACTAAAATATGGGGACATAAGAGTAGGTGCTTCTGCTATGGCTTTCCAAATTTCAGTAAATGCATTCTTTTTTTCATCAGACCATTTACATGGTACATCCTTCTTAACTAGTAACTGCAGGGCTTTCACAACTTGAGCAAAATTTGGGACAAATCTACAAACAAAATTGATCTTACCCAAGAATGATTGCATTGTATTATGAGATTTGGGGAGGCCGATCTTGGAGATTGCTTCATCATGTTCTTGATCGATGATCATACCTTCCCTCGAGACTACGAAACCCAACATCTTACCTTCTGTTACTGCAAAGATGGACTTCTTGGGATTGAGGGAGATGTTGAATTTCCTACACCTTTCGAATACCTGTTTTAAAGAAGACAAATGATCCTGTCATTTTTTAGAGTAAATGGTAACATCATCTAGGTACACAATGACAAAATTATGGATCACGCCCCTGAAAGCTATGTCCATAGCTCTCTGCAACATGGCTCCTGCATTTATTAGTCCAAACATCATTCATCTATATGCAAATGTTCCCCAAGGGGTCCGAAAGGCGGTTTTAAGTTGATCGTTGGGTGCGACCAGGACTTGGTTGTAGCCAGAAAAACCATCTAGAAGAGAAAACATCTCTGATCCAGCTACTTTATGTAGCATCTGCTCCATTGGAGGAACAGGATAATTATCTTTCTCAGAGGCCCGGTTGAGATTCCTGAAATCTATGTAGAGTATGATTCCCCCATTCTTCTTACGAACAGGAACCAAATTAGCTATCCAATGCGTGTGCCTGGTGGGAAATATGATCCTGGCCGAGAGCAACTTGTCGAGTTCTTTCTTGACAAAAGGCTCCAGAATAGGGTGCATTTTCCTCAATTTCTATTGATAGGGATTTACCTCAGTTTCATGGGGATGTTATGATGCATGACGGTAGTATTGAAAGTCCTAAGTTCATCATATCTCCAGGCAAAGAAATCTTTAAATTCCCTGCACAGTTTGATAAAAATTCTTCTTTCTTAACGGGAACAATGTATTCCAAGATTGATAAATCGAGGCTCATGCTCTGTTCCCAAGTTGATAAGGGTGTTATTCAAGGTTGAGCTTTGATTCTTCTAGTTGATGGTCTATATGAATTTATCTTGTAGATAATAGAACTTCTCTAGACTGATGACAGATTTTGGGATGATGTTGGAAGGATCAGATAGAGACTTCTCATGATCAGCTTCATTGATAGCCATACCCTCGAAGGTATTTTGGGTGATTGGAAGTCAATTATTTAATGGTCAACATCAAACACTTTCCAACTTGTGACATTGTCGGGTATAGAGGGTCTATATATCAATTCAATAGAGAAAGTTTGTGGAGACAAACCTTCAGGAGGGATTGGTCTACATGCAGTATTGGCTAATAGATTTGCGTCAAATTTATGTGATCTAGGAATAAATTTAATATTAAATGCTGAGGAGGAATTAGTCATATCCCTGATCAATATTTGGTAATTAAATAAACATGAAGATAGACAATGTATTTGATTCTGTACCTATTTCACAATGATTTCAGAGTCTCCTACGCATTCAATTGCTTTCGCTCCCATATCAATAGCTTTCCTAAGTCCTTAGACTAATCCCTCATACTCAGCCATGTTATTGGTACATTCAAATTCCAACTTGCATGCGATCATTGTTTTGATCCCTTTAGGATCAATAAGTACACATCCTGCACCCGCTCCCTCCTTTGACCTAGAGCCATCAAAAAACAAAGTCCAAACTATAGGATCAATCCTAAAATTGGTATTTACATTATATACATTATTCACAACAGTGCTAGAGAATGGGATAGATGTAAGATGAGTTATCTGAGAGTGTTTCTAGTCATTCTCCATTGGTGAGACATCAGCAGGCAAGTCTCCAAAGAAAGTATCAAATGTGAAGTGTTCAATTTGATTGTTAAACAAGGAGACAGATTCATTGGAACCGTCGAGATCAATTACAGTTTGTTTCATGAATGGCTCCCTGTCAACTTTGAGCTTGTTAGGCTACCCGTTAAGAGGCAACTACAGGTGGGACCAATCAGTAGCAAAGTAACCTTTAATTTTCTCTGACCAATATCGACTCAACCACATACCGTAATTCTCTGGAATATATGCAATCACAATATTGATAGTTTGATGAATCCAAGGATCTATGGATAATCTGAGAAGAACATTCCTCAACCTCCCTACAAGTTTAACCTTGGATCTGTCTAATTGCACAATTTGAATAGGACAGGTTTCCCAGGTGGCATTGAGATTCTTACACACAGAAAGGGGCATAACATTGGATGAAGCACCTGAGTCTACCATACAATTATGCACGTTCCTAGTAAAGATTTCAAAGGTAAGTAAAAAGGGAGGGGTTCCCTCGCTTCTAGGTTTTGGAGGGTTTGGTCGGGTAGTAGAGTCAAAATTATTATTCTAAGATTCTCGGGGTTGCTTTATGATCATGCTTTTAGGCAAGGAATTCCTTATGGAAGGGATTCTGAGAAGGTCAAATAAAGATATGTTTTCTTTGACTATTTTAAGGTCCTCGACCAAGTTGTCTTCTGGATCAGGAATGAGGGTGTCCTTCTGAGTTTGAGTCTTACCTTTGCTAGGGGCCTGTGTTGAGGGTGATGATTCTTGGGGAAGTGGCCCTTTATACCTGGTATTGTGTGTGTGTTGTAGGTTAAAAACCATGTCAAGTTCTTATTCTTCTTCTTCTTCCGAAAATAAGCTCACAGAGCTAACCTATTGGTCATCTTCCTCTTCCTCTTGGGGAGGTTGATAATCTTGAGTCGACTGATCTTCAGAGGGTTCTGGAATGTTTGGTGTCCCTACAGCTAAGGCTTTCAAGACAGAAAATATCTCTTCTGAGGTGAATCCCTCGTTGGGGTTTGGAGGTGGTGGATTCTCAGGAGGTTGATTTGGCCTCCTAAAAGGTGGCCTATTGAATCCCCTATTGTTTGATTTATTTTCATTGCTTGCCTTCTTGAGATCTACCATCTCATTAGAAATTCTTTGAAGGAGCTTCTTCACTTCTCTCATATTGAACGGCTCTTGACTGGTAGCAATAGATTTAGGGAAATTGTCATTTTTCCTACGTGAGGTAGATGCTTGTTCAAATGTAGTGTCAAGGATGTCTTTGAGACAGAACATGTCCCTTTTGACTTGTATGGCTTCGAAGAAGGCGTCTTGCAAGGACTCTTTATTATCCCTTTTGACCCACATGGCTAGTTGGGTCGGGAGACCCTTGATATAGTATGCTACCAGTAATTCCTTAATAAGAATCACCGTACTTGGGATCCTATTCTTTAAATATGAAAACCGGTGACTGTAATATTTGACTCTTTCTTTACCCTTAGTCTCCATGGAAGAGAGCTCTATGACTACCTCCTATAGGGTCTTTTCATCTCCAAAATTTTGAGTGAAGAGTTCCCGAAACACATCCTATGATGAGATGGAGCTAGCTTCTAAGGAAAAATACTAGGTAGAAGATTTTCCCTCAAATGTATAAGGGAATAGTCTGCAAACCACATCTTCATGTATGAAATTCCTAAGTCTGATGTCTTGCATGAAGGATTTGATGTGGTGTTCCACAGGGATTTGGTCATCTTGATGTAGATGCATGGGAGTGACTACGGGTGATGATCGGATCTCTTGCTGGAGGAGGTGTATGAGTATTTAATTTAGGCATGATCTATTGGCTCTCTTCTAGTGCCATTTTTTGAATCCCCAGCTATGTATGTGGCTGATTACGGTGTCTAAGGCTTGCAACACACGGAGAAAACCCAGCTAAAGGCTTCAAACAATCCCACATAGGCATTTTTCTATCCTTGAGCTGTTTGGGATGGTGATCTCCCACGGATACTTTTGTAGCCTCCGCTGGCTTATGATTGGATTTGATCCATAGAGAATCTATTTCCCAATTTAGGAAACAAGATAGATGATATGAAGAACATGAAAAATTATAACCTAACTAGGAAAGGGAACCTGATCTAGATCTAAACTACTCTGAAAAAAGGATATTGGGTTGATCTGCAGGTGAACTAGATGTGTAAGCAGACAAGTACTTTTCATTCAATCAACAAAAATGAAAATCAGATTAGAAACTCGTCACTTAATTCACAGCTAATTAATGAAAATCAATTAGTTAGTGACTTAACATTCTATCATTCTGAATTAACTTGCATAGCACATGTAAATTGAAAAACAAACATATTATACTGCTAAATATTACTGTTCAATTATTCACAGAAATAGATAAAGACAGATCATAAGATAAATTTTATGAAAATTTAAAAACACATTAATAAATAACAAAGATAAATCTGAGTTAAATAAACACATTTAATAATTGTAAATAACCAACAGCATTATCTTTCCATTTGAAACAAAGAAGGTCAAGATCTATTTGAAAAAATTCATTCAGACAAAGACAAGAGATAAGAAATGATAGCACTGTATTGATTTGAAGTCTAGTAAAAAAATACATAAACCATATGAACAACCAAAGGTGTTCTTTCAATCTCAAGTATGAGTCTTCCTTCTTCCAAAATTCCAAAAAAAAATCCCACATACATTCGAGATCACCCTCTTAAATAATTATTACAAAAAAAATGGATCTCCCCCTAAAGGGGATCAAAGCCTAAACAAAGCTAATATCCCTAGAAATCTCTCCACATCTTCCAGATATAGAGCAATTCCTCAATATCAGGGTAACTAGAAGATTCAATACCAAGTTGGGCATCGCACTTATGATCTTCAATCTCATTCTTAGCCAGTTTATGCCAAAATCGGATAAAGATGTGGATCTTTCTCTCCACTACAAATGGATGTCTGATCAATTGATCTACATCATGGATGATGACATGGTCAAGTTTCTTGATCTTCTCCTCTCCCTCATCCTGGCACTACTCCACTTGCTCAATCATCAATCCAAGTGGACAATCTTTTTCAATAAGCACCATTGTAGGAAAGGACAATTCATCCATAATGTTGTCAACTGCATACCATCTCTTGTTGCAAACGACCTATGCTCTCTTTATGGCTTCAGCTACTGTCTCATCTAGATCTTCCCAGGCTCTTAAGATAGTCCTAATCCTCTTAAGCTGGAAGTTAGTGAGAAAAGTGGCATTATCTGGCTTATCTTTGATGTACCTCTGCCAGTCTATCACTTCATCATAAGCCTTCGAAGCTTGTTATATCTCATCAACTAAGTCTTACAGAACAACAAACATCTTTTCAACAACCATGTGAGTTTCAAAGATATTATCTAGACTTTTAAATAACTCACAAACCAAATCATAATGTTCCTTGTTGGTTCGAATGGAAAGCTCTTTAAATTCTTCTTGGGAAAACTTGGAATACAAAGATGAAGCTCCACTTGCAGTTGTATCTTCACACTGTATTTCTAACAATGCAACCTTATGAACCAAAGTGGCATTAACATTCTTTTCTCTTTGCAGTTCTTCACTGAGAGCAACATTCTTCTCCTGAAGTTCATCATACATGTTCTCATGTTGCCTCTTAAGTTGTTCCAGTTCCTTCTTCAGACTGACACTTTCTGCTTTCTATTTGTCAAATAATCGGTTCAAAGTGTTAACAGAATCAAAATTGACTCCTGTAAAATCCCCTAAAACAGAGGCAGCATCTGTGGCATATGCTTGTGGGTCACTTGATCATTGGGTCTACACAACCTCATTTGCAACAGACATGTCCATATCACGCTGATCCTTGTTCCTCTTCTTACCTTTCTTTACCACTGATATATCAGGTTTGTTGTACCAATATTCTCCCAAGGATACCACAAAATATTCATTGAATTCATCCCTCATCTCGTCAATGGGGTGTATAGCAATGCCTATGGATATCATAGAAGAGGATTGAGGTTTGGTGTGAGAGGGTATAGTCATAGTAATAGGAGAAGTAGATGGAGAATAGGTAACATTATGAGCAGGAATTACTTCAGGGGCTGAAGAAATGTCAAGAATTGAAGCTTCAGCTGATGAAACTTGCAAAGTAGTGGTCTTGAGTGATGATGATGAAATTGCTAACACTTTCTCAGTCACAGGGGATGACACTGAGCTGAATGAAGGGATATGCAATGGAATTTTGAAAACTGGAGGCACAATAGATTTAGGAATGGGAATATCCATAGAAATAGGTGTAATAGATTCAGATAGACAAGTAGAATTTTGATAAAGATGGGTCATAAAAGGTGTCACAATAGAACCAACAGATAATGAAGATAAAGCTATTATTGATGAGATAAGTAAAGCAGAAGAGGAAGGGCCAGACTAAGAAGAAAGTTGATATTGTAAAGGGGGTGATGAAGACTTGTCATTTTTACCATTGGTAAAATTCAGTAAATCATTACCATTGCCAATTTCAACGGTAACAGGAACAAGGGAAACCCTCTCATCCTCTTCTTGTGAATGAGTTAAGTCTATAGTAGAGGTGGGAACAAATGAAATTAAATATCCTAGCCATTTGAGAGGTTCCTCTTCGATCTGTTCTAGGACATATTGAGTTTCTTCAACCACAACGGTTACCTGAACATATTCAGCTAGATGAGAGGTTGTAACTTCTTGAGTGTCTAGTGCTCAAGTCATTTTTCTCAGTCTCTATTTGATCTGCTCTGAGGTGTGCAAATAGGCCTTGACATGTTGCTCCATAGATGTCTGGGGAACTTCTTCCATGGGAGCTTTCCCTTTACCTATGTCTGAACTGGGTTCCATGGATGCATTGGTCGATGCCAGAGCCTTCTTTGGCGTAGCTTTAGCTTCCCTACTTGATCTATCTATTATTACATTTTCCTGAATGTCTAACTCCATGGACCTATAATGCTGAACTCTGTCCATGATTTCCTTTTTGTATTGCAATATATGACTTTGTTCTTCCTTGATTTTAGCCCTCACCAAAAATTCAAAAAAAGTGTCAACTCCATGGTATATGAAGTCATCTGAAGTTTCTTCATGAGCATATCATGTTTTAAAATGGTTTTGTTTGAGGTGGAGGTCAACAATCCCTTTGGGATCATGCTGTCTTTTACTAGCAAATCCAAGCTTGAGTGACACTATGTCGTCACTAAGCTCTGATGCCCAAGTAGAAGTAGGTATGCTCAAGGATCCAAGGGTTATAAGAAACTTAGGCCAAACCTTTCTCTTAGGTGCAGCACATTTTTTGTAAATCCCTTCTGTGACTATTTGAATTGAAATCTCCTCAAGGACCAACCTGTCCAGCATGAGCATTGGAAACATATAGGAAGCATTGCTACCAAAAACCTTGATATAGGTGAATGATTCACTGACATACCAATCTCCCATAGTGGCTATGACGGTTTTAGCTTCGGGTGAGAATGCAAGAGATTCCTTGTTGAAAATTAGGAAATAGACCCAGCCAAGGAAACTCTCACATATATCATAAAACTTGGTTACATAATTGGTATCCCATAAATTGGAATGATAAATATGCACTGGCAGGGTTGGTAATTCCCAACTCCATCCCATATTAGGGAAACAAAACTTGCCACAAAAGATATCCACGATAAAGGAAAAAAGATAAAAGTTGGGCTTCTTCCTGGAAGTAGATTTCTGGAACTCTTGTATGGCATTTTTGAGTTCAAGTGACAGGATTGAAGCCCAAGGAAAGGATTCACCCGTAGTTATGACATGGTGAGCAATGGGGTCCCACTCTTTCTTGAAGTAAGAATAGTTGGGGATACCATAAATCCTGCATAGCATTTCTGCAAGCAGGGAATAAGGTTCCTTGAACCATTCAATGGGGTAAAGTTCGTCTTTCCTCTGGGAGAAATTGTGTGGTGCGGCCATCCATGATTTCAGGATCTGGTCGAAATTGAACCTAGACTTGGTAGCTTTAATAAAGTCTGCATCGAGGAGCTGCATAAAGGTTTTAGGGCATAAATTCTCACAAAGGTTTTAGAGCAGAAATTGGCCAATTGTGTTCCAATACTAGTGTTAAAGGAATGGTCTTTCAGATTAGCATGGTCTATAATCCATCTAACTGCATCATTATAAGGGAGGACGGCTGGTCTTGCAGCAATCATATGAAGGCCAAAGTCTCTAATTCTCTCATAAATGATTTGATTACACTGGAAGTCTGAAAGGTCATTGTTATCAAAGATGGAGTAAGCTCAGCTCAATACCAATCCAATTGGTAGGTTTCAACCACTCGGCCACTGGTGTCGGAAAAGACACCAAAAATCAGGTCTTTCGTAAACATGTCTTTCTGGAGGTTTTTTCTCCTGGTAATTCAGGATGTCTTGGATGTTTCCATGTCTTGTTATAATGCTGGTACCAGTAATTAAACCAAATTATAAAGGAAGCACAGTAAGCAATTCAAATTGGGAGAAAGCGACTTGATAACCAACCTAAAACCATAGTGAACACTGTTGAAATTGCTTGGTAAAATCTGGATATAAATTCACGCATGAGAGCAAATTACCATGGTAAAAACGGTGAAAACATCATAAATAAGACCACCATATTTATAATTCATGGGTAATAATACAGACCGTAGGATTATACTAAAAATAACGGTCAGAATTAGGTTTTGCGGGATGCGGGGCCAATCATGAAAGTCAAAAATTTTATTAATCATTCCATAACCCGCATTCCGCATTTTGCGGGATGCAGGATGCGGAATCACAAAATAGTGAAATCTTATTCAATCATCTTTGCACCCCACATTCCACATTTTGGGGGATGTGGGTTGTGGTCACACGTAAACCAAACGATTAACAAACAACAACTCCGCAACCTGCATTTCGCATTTGCAGGATGCGGGCTATGGGAAGAGAAAATTGAAATATCCAACTAAAATATCCTGCATCCTGCAACTTGCGAGTTGCAGGATGCGAGCTGTGGGACGGCCAAACACTTCAAAACAAATAGTCTTTATGCATCTTAAAACAAACAAATCAAACATGACTTTTCTTTGAAATTTGGTTAAGTTAGGGAATCCCATGAGTCAAGAAAAAAATGTAATAGAAGCCTACAAGGTTATGAAGGATCCTACCAAGTTACCTTTGTATTTATGATTGGGCTCCCATGTCAAAATAACATGGGATCTATTGTACCTACAACAAATGGCGACTTGCTGGAAGAACCAATTATCTCTACAAAACAATAACCTTTTCAAATCAAACCTATGAGTAGACAAATGATTAACTCTCAAGAAATGTTAATATGTGAATGTAACCAACCAAGAATCATTAAAATTATTAATGGAATTCCATCCATGGTCATTTTAAAAGATGCAACTCTAATTCAGATGTCATTGGAGGATTGGGATCACTTGAACTTAGGCTAACATAGGCATGCAGTTTAAAGTTGAACCTAGGGTCAAACTTTTACCACTTTTGGGTTTTCACACAGAGGCCACTGAAACCACTATTTGTTCCTTCCCCTTCCTTTTACTTTTTTTTTCTCTTTTTTTTTTAAGAAAACAATATTGTAATGGCATAGGACCACTGCCCCATGTTCTGGTGATCAGCACCATTCACAAACCTGACCTAGAAACTAAACAGGTCAGATCGGTAAGGAGACCCCTTGTCTTCTAGCTATATGGCTGAAAGCAACTACCATGGCTTGGTTACCATCTGGTGATAGTTTCAGTCCAAAATCAAGCCTATGATCATAGTGAGGCTGGCCTTAGATAGGACCCCCTCGTCTTGATGCATAGTACTCTCTTGTTTGGGAATCATTGGGGTCCTATTTCACATATGGATTACAAGACACTGCCATGGCTTGGTGTCCACATGATGGCAGCGTTACTCACTGATGCTTTGTAGATCATGAATGAGTCAACCTGTGATAGGATCTCCCATCTTCCAGAAAACTGGAAGCTAGTTAACTCCCCATACTGTATGGAAAATATATCATTCCACTGAGCACTTATGAACATATAGCTGGATCGTGATGAGACCCCTCATCTTGCAATCCATATGATAAAATACATGGCCATAATTGAATTCCAAAGGGTAAAAATAAGCGGGATATAAAAATATGCCGCAGTGCTCTAATGAGACCTTAGACAAGATGAACCTTTTCTTCCACAACTATCATCATCAGAGTAATGCATGAAGAATATATTAACCTGGACGAGAGAGCATTAATACAAAATTCTGCAAATTTGGTTATAATTCAGATATAAGAGATCCTGATACGAGTTAGAAAAGATAAAAACTTACAAGCATGTTTCAGTTGAGAGTATTGAGTAATGAGGAAAACCGATTGCTCATTATTGCCAAGTGTGCATATATTACCAAAAGCTACCAATTTCATGCAAACATTCAAAAAATAAAAGGAAAATAACACACCAAACCTATATACAGGGTTGAACCAACCTTTTCAAACAAAATACTTCTTGAGCAGAAAAACATTCACTCGATAGGTGTCAACGACCCCTTCCAGTGTTTGTAGTCGAACCGTACTAGGACCAATCTTTTCTGTAACAATGAATGGTCCTAGCCAAAGTCGTTGAAACTTGGTGTACTCTTTGTTGTCCTTGTGTTGTTTGTCCCATCTCAACACTAAATCTCCCACCAAGAAGTCTCTGTCTGATGAAGACCTCTCATGAAACCATTTCTTAACCAACTGTTGATTTTGGTAGAATTTATTCTTGGCTTTGTCTCTATCCTCTTCTAACTTGAGCAGAGAATCAATCCTCTATTGTAATGGGGAAGAGTCATTCTCTTGGATGGATTGGACCAATTGCAATGAACGAATGGTGAGATTAGCTGGAAGGACAGCTTCCTTGCCATAAACAAGGAAATAAGGGGAGTTACCAAGGGCTTCCTTTGGGGTGATTTGATCTGCCCAAAGAACATAGTAAATTTGGGTGTGCCAGTCTTAATGGTGTGAATCCACCATCTTTTTTAGAATGTTTATTAAGTTTTTGTTTGAGGATTCAGCAAGCCCATTTCCCTGTGGGTATTAGTTAGCATAAAACTTAAGCTTAATCCCCTTTTCAAGGGCGTAGCTGGTCAGGTCAATGGATTGGAAGTATGAGACATTGTCAAAAACAAGATACTCGAGGGTGCCAAACCTGGTGATTATCTAATTTTCAAGGAAGAAGATTACCTGGTTCGTGCTACACAGCCTTAAAGGGACTGCTTCTACCCACCTTGTGAAATAGTTAGTGGCTCTCAAGATATATTTATGTTGTAATGAGGATACGGGGTTGATGGATCTGATGAAATCCAATCCCCACTACTTAAATGGGAATTGCACTTGTTATCCCTAAAGTTGGACCTAGACTACAGGGGATCCAAGCTTAAGGAAATCTTAAGTCTGAGAAAGACTAAATCAAAATGAAATCGAATCAAGATGAANACAACGGCGCCAGAAGATGTTATCCCTAAAGTTGGACCTAGACTACAGGGGATCCAAGCTTAAGGAAATCTTAAGTCTGAGAAAGACTAAATCAAAATGAAATCGAATCAAGATGAAATCAAATCAAAATACAGACTAGTATAAAACTTAAGGCGAGTACATATTCACAGCACTATAAAGCCCTAGGCTAGTATCATAGGTTTGTACAGCTTTCAGAAATGGAATCACAATATGACATATGAATGTACAGCTGGTATATGTCACAGATTATTAAATACAATTATTCACAGAAAAGATTAAAGTGTTCAACAGGTTGGTGAGACAGTAATGGCTGGAATGGAAGATATGAGTTTTCAAATAGCATAACATGCAAAACAATGATTCATGCAAAGGATTCTATGATCCTGCAAAATAAAGTGTAACTACTATTGTTTATCAGTCAAAATATAATTGCTATCTTCGATAAGAATCACAACATGGATTGTTAATGACCACAGAAGTAAAAGAATCATCAAAGACAACAATTCATAATATACAATGGCAAAACATCATTATATTACTTTCATAAATAGAACCTGTGAAGTTGTAAAGATATTATGCTATACAGAAAATGTTTCAGCATACATCCAGCATCATCCCAAAACTGCCAACCCCCGCAGTCCCCTGCGCTCTCCTCAAAGGAAGAACTCTGCCCCTTCGAGACCTCTTTTCTGTCTTGCTCTTTAGATGGGACCTTTACACAAAAATATTCTATCTACAAACTAACAATAGATCCTATATTTCAGGGTCGAATCTGCTCAATCCCTTTTTAATCTGTAGCTTATCTTTAACTTAAAATCTGGAATCCAAATACTCTGCCACCTGTATGTTTCAACTGCCAAGTGTTGGAATTCTTCACCGAAAATCTGAATTGTTCTAAAAATATGGATTTGGAAACAACATACTCACTTGACATTCACGACCTCCTCGATCTTCAGTTTCTCTATATTCTCCTATTCAGGCAGCAACAAATGATTAAAACATGTATGTGTGCAGTTNTTATTCGCAACATGATCAGAAACAATAACTTGTACATCTCATACAAGGAAACTTCAACAAACAGATCATTGGCTTCTTAGCAATTGACACTACTACATTATTATGCGTTGGGCTTCTCTGGCTTCTCATTCAAGTGGCCATCTGATGAAATATGGAATCCCTCAACCTTCTGCACCACATCATCAACACCCACTCTGAATTTGCCGCTCAATCCATTCACACCATAATTATCATTCTCTTCAGGATTCATATTCAAAGTCTGCCATATTCTTATTGTTCCATCTTCAGATCCAGAAGAATATG